>CAUYPK010088514.1:0-23946 GCA_963574355.1 Loris lydekkerianus
TTTACTCTTTTTTTTTTTTTTTTTTAATGAAATCATAGCTGTGTACATTAATGCGATCATGGGGCACCATACACTGGTATTATATACTATTTGACATATTTTCATCACACTGGTTAACATAGCCTTCCTGGCATTTTCTTAGTTATTGTGTTAAGACATTTATATTCTACATTTAGTAAGTTTCACATGTACCCTTGTAAGATACATTGTAGGTGTGGTCCCACCAATCACCCTCCCTCGGCCCATCCTCCCCTCCCTTCATTTACTCTTATTACTTCATTTCACACTAAGATTTTCGTAGTTTATTAAGCTAAATGTCATTGTCTTTTGTGCACAAACCAGACCACAGTTAAATCTGACCTTTTCCTAGCACCAAGTTGCTTACAGTTTAAATCTCTGTAGAGCTGTTTGTGTTCCTACAGGGAGGATCCCTTCACCTGGTGTTGCCTGTAGTTGGCTCTGGGAATGCTGAGAGTGCACACTGTCCATAGTATGAGTGTGCACAGCTTCTCTTCCGCCAAATTGTGCTTACTCGTAACTCTGTTGTCCCTGGCTTCCCTCCCCAAATGTATAGCTCTCTACCTTGCCAAAGCCCAGGATGAGTGAAGTGATGAGTCACATGTGTGATAGTCACTGTTTTCTCCACCTTTTACAAGAGAATCCACAGACACTTACCTGTTTCTATCTTTTCAATTGATCCTTCTTTAATAAAATAAGACATCAGAGCAAGGGGTGTAAATCACTTGGAAATAATGAACAGTGGCCTCCAACAGAGAAAAGTATGTCAGGTCTGTGGTTTTGCCAAACCTAAAATATTTGCTTTCAATGCACTTAGCAGGGTTGTAATTACAAGGTGTTAAACTCCTGAAGCAACATGCCTACTCAGCACTCCACTTGATGATCTCCCCCACCCCACCCCCAAAACCCAAAAACTCTCAGCATTATTGGAACATAATTCACATATTCACAAAGTTGTGCTACATAACCACTATCTAATTTCAGAACATTTTTATTCCCCAGCCATCACTTTCCATGCCCCCTTTTTCCAGCTCCCAGCAATCACTACTTCTGTCTCCATGGAGACATTCTGGACATTTTACATAAATGAAATCATACAATACATTGTATTTTATCACTGGTTTCTTTTCCTTAGCAAAATCTTGTCAAGGTCTATGCATATTGTAGAATGTACTAGTAATGGATTCCTTTTTATTACCAAATAATAGTCCTTTGTATGGCTATACCACATTTTATCTATCTACTCATCAATTAATAAGTATGTGGGTCATTTTCACCTTTTGGAATTATAAATAATGCTGCAATGAAGACTCATGTACAGGCGTTTTTGTGGATGTACATTTTCAATTCCCTTAGTTACATATCTAGGAGTAGAATTGCTGAGTGGTGTGGTAACTCTCTTTAACCATTTGAGAAACTGTTAGACTAATTTAATAAGTGGCTATAACATTTCCTAGTCCCACAAGAGTGTATAAGGATTCCAATTTCTCCACATCCTTGCCAATACTTCATTGTTTATTATTTTGATTATACCTATCTAGTGAGCGTGGAGTTAGCATATCATTGTGATTTTTAATTTTTATCTCATGCAGTGGACAAAATATTTGTGTCTCTCTCCTCCCAACCTCCCCCTGCCATGTAAGGAAATCAGGAAGAGGGTTCTGTAAGGAAATCAGGAAGAGTGCTGGTACTGTTGGACCTCCTAGCCCCCAGAACTGTGGAAATCAATGTTCATTGTTTAAGCCACTCAGTCTATGATATTCTTGTTATAGCAGCCCAAATTGGATAAGACAGTGTGGTAAAATATGTACCTATATACTCGAGTATAAGCCGAGTTTTTCGGCACAAAATTTGTGCCGAGTTCGGGTTTTTCGGCACAAAAAACTCAGCTTATACTCGAGTATATATGGTATAACATAAAGTTTATCATTAACCATTTTTTAAGTGTACAATTCAGTAGCATTAGATATATTCACAATGTTGTGCAACCATCCAACCTCCACTTTCAGAACTTTTCTTCATCCCAAACAGAAACTGTACCCATTAAACAGTAATTCCCCACCCCTTGAAGTTGTAACTTGCATTTTGCTAATGGCTAATGATATTGAGCATCTTTTCATACGCTTCTTGGCCATTCATATGTCTTCTTTGGAGATATGTCTGTTGAAATCCTTTGACCGTTTTTAAATTGGGTTATTTGTCCTTTATTTGTTATAAGAGCTCTTTGTAGGTTCTGGGTATAAGTCCATTATCAGGTGTATTATTTGCAAATATTTTATCTGATTCCATGAGCTCATTTTCTTGGTAAATAAAGCACAAGTTTTAAATTTTGATAAACTAACATTCACCCATTTTTTCTTGCTTTGTTTGTGTTTTTGATGTCAAATCTGAGAAGTTATTATCTAATTCAAAATCCAAGATTTACTCCTATATTTTCTCTCAGAGTTTTGTAATTTTAGCTTTTATATTTGGCTCTGTGATCCATGTTCAGTTAATTTTTGCATATGGTGTGGTATAAGGATCCAACTTCCTTCTTGCATCTGAATGTCCAGTTTTGCCCAGCATCATTTGTTGAAAAGACTATTCTTTCCCCCATTGAATTGTCTGTTCTTGTTACTAAAAATTAATTAATCAGAAGTGGTTTTTCACATCTATTCCATTGATCTATATGTCCCTCCTGCCATTAACACACTGTCTTGATCATAGCTACTTGTGTTAAGTTTTAAAATTGGGACATGTGAGTCCTCTATCTTTGTTCTGATTTTTCAACATTCTTTGGCTCTTTTGGGTCCCTGGTATTTCCATATGAATTTTCTTATCAGCATGTCAGTTTCTGCAAAAAAATTCAGTTGGGATTTTGATAGGGGCTGTGTTGAATTTATAGATCAATTTGGGGAGTATTTCTGTCTTAACAATACTATATCTTTAGATCTGTGAAGATGGGACACCTTTCCATTTAATTAGGTCTTCTTTAGCTTCTTTCAGCATTGTTTTATAATTTTCAACATACAAGTCTTACACTCCTTTTGTTAAATTCATTCCTAAGCATTTTATTCTTTGACCCAATTATAACTGTAATTATTTTCTTAATTTCATTTTTGGGTTGTTTACTGCTAGTATATAGAAATACAATTGATTTTTAAACATTGATCTCGCGCCATAAAACCTTGTTGACCTTGTATATTAGTTCTAATAGTGTTCAGTGGTGGATTCTTCAGGATTTTCATGTAAAGATCATGTCATAAAAAAAAAAAAAAATCATGTCGTCTACCAATAGAGATAGTTTCACTTTTTCTTTTCCAATCTGGGTGCTTTTTATTTATTTTTCTTGCCTTAATTACCCTGGCTCACTGAACATTTCAAATTCAATTTAAGGAGATCCAGGAGAATTTAAAAAAATTTTTTTTAATCACAGAGGAAAATGTCAGGAAGGGCCAGGCTAAGAATGCTTTGGGACCAGTGTCTTACAGACAAATCTATTTGTTGATGTTCTTATCTCCTTCTTTCCCATTATGCCATCTCTCTTCTCTGATACCTCCACTTAGAAAGGAATGTGTACTTGAGGCAGAGTGCTTTTTTAAAGTACGTTCTTGGACATTCATTCTTCTGCCTTTCACCCTCAATCTCCCTCTTTCTCCTGTCTCATCCTAAACCACCACACTAGACAGGAAAATGTAAAATTTAAACAATAGAAACAAATAAACTTAGGTTACTTTTCATTTACATCCCTTAAGGACTAGATTATGGCTATCAGTTTTTCCTTTTTGGCTTGGGATATTTGATTTTTTTTTTTTAATAGAAAAAAAAAATTAATGTCAATATCAAGAGATAAATGCCCCACCTCTGGAGGCCGTGTTTATCATCTGGCCTTTGTTATACATGTGTTATTTAGCTCTCTTATTACCTGGCCAACGCAGAGAATTTAAAGCATCAACATAATTCTAATTTTAATTTTCTTCCATTAAGAACTAAAAATTATGATTAATTATAATGATGCTATAGTCTACAATGGGAGTATATTTAATTCTTACTAATAAGCCTGACAAGTCTAAGCTTGGCACCCCTAGCACAATGGTTACACCACCAGCCACATACACCGAGGCTGGCGGGTTTGAAACTGGCCTGGGCCAGCTAAAAGAATAATGACAACTGCAACAAAAAATAGCCGGGAGTGTGGCAGACGCCTGTAGTCCTAGCTACTTGGGAGGCTGAGGCAGGAGAATTGCTTATGTCCAAGAGTTTGAGGTTGCTGTGAGCTGTGATGCCACCGCACTCTACTGAGGGTGACATAGTGAGACTCTATCCCCACCCCACACCCCCAAAAGCCTGACAAGTCTAAAATCATGCTGTTACTGGAATTACTGTCTGATACTTTTAGTTGGCAGGGCTGTCTTTCAGGGAAGCAGCTGTAAAATAAGGGAAAGAATAGAGCACAATCCTAGGTTCTCATTCTTCTGCAATAGCTGGGTGTGTGGCCTTGGCTAAGCTGTCACTTGAGTTCTCTGGACCTGAAAGAAAAGGACTGGCCTAATATTGTAGGCTATTAGTGAATGAGAAGTGTGGTATGCAAGCCAAGTAAATGATACAGTATGTGAGCCAAGGCAAGAAGTCTGTAACTTTCAGGGCACATACATCAAAGCCGACAGGGCAACAGAGCCTTTTGAAGGATGTTCAGTTTTAAATTCCCACCTATCAGCTTGTACAGTCTTCCCCTTCAAAGACCACGGAGGGATGGGGGAAACATAACAACATGTGGTCCTAGAGCATGCATTCTAGATGAGGATTGGTTTTCCAGATAATTCTTAACAACAGAGTTCATTTAAGCAGAAAGCAATATCAACTCTCAATCTCCTGAAAATTACAAATGTACAGCATAGAGAATTTCCTCTTTGATGTTTTTCTCCTTCCTTTGGCCATCCCAAAGTAGGGACTGATGGGTCAGGCAAAGGTCCAGAAAAGGCGGAATGAACGAAGCACTTCAAATTCTGCATTGAAACCCATTGTGAAACCCATTGTGTTCCTCCGTCTCCTCTTCAGGAAAACAGGACTAGCTATGGGCTCCGAACCATTGCTGACCAGCACCTACATGTCCTAGTTTGCCCATGACAAAGTCTGTTTACACCTGTCATCCCAGAATAATTATTCATAGGACACTTTTCCTCTCTAGAGTCTCCTGGTTTAGAATCAAATATATAATCACCATAATAGCATACTTATTCCTAGGTCCATTTACCTAAGTGTTCTTTTAAGTAGTAAAATAATATAAAATGTTGCTTCATTTTCTTGATCTAATAGTATTGGCTTCCATTTATTATGCACCCAGTTGCAGCATGCTCTGGGCCAAGCATTCATATCTTAGGCATGAAATCTTATTCCTAGCACCTTGACAGGGTATCAGTCCCCTTTACAGATGAGGAAACTGAGGAGAAAAGTAGCAGATACAGAATTTGACTGGGTTTGTCAGCATCAGAAGCCTTTTGTCATGGTGTTAAAAGTATTTTTAACCTTCAGGAAAGGTAAATTGTTTCATTTTTTAGATTTAGAATGCTGATAGTGAAATGAATGAAACACTTCAAATTCTGCATTGAAACCCATTGTGTATTCTCTCTGTTCCTCCGTCTCCTCTTCAGGAAAACAGGACTAGTAATAGTTCCTACCTCATGAGAGTGTTGTAAGAATTAAAAGCTGATTATGTATAAAGTGCTTAGAACAGCGCCTGGTTCACTGCAGTCTCTCAATGTTAGTGTTAGAGTCATCATCACAATCTCATCATTCACACTTAAATGTCGTGGCCCCCCTATGCATGCCTCCCTAATAAAGCTACTGCTCTCTGCCACCCTCGGCTTTTCCCAACTGCCACGCATTGTCCTGCCTGCCAGTTTCTATTTACCTTGCCACCACCTCCAGTTATATTCACTTCTCATTAACACCTTTTTGCGGTTACAATTTCATTGGGTACAAAATATGTAAGAAAATGATATCTTTATTGTGGGAACTTATTTTTCCTTCTATCTACCGACAATTCGTCTGGTGTTGAAAAACTTAGGGTTCTGTGCTAACACTTGAAACGTTATACCTTGAAAAGGTGAGAAAATTATCTGAGGGATCTGTGACCATTTCTCAGTTTTGCATTAATTCACCATATCACTTCACCCTCAGTCTTTCTCCCTCGAAAATGGAGAGAAAAACAATCAGTTTTGCGATTCTATGTATGATTGCATGTAAAAATATGGGAGTTACGGTCTCAAGTGATAGTTAACTATTGATTTAGGTATCATAATGGTTGAAAAACTTGAAATGCTAAGAACCATATAGAAAACATTTTTAAAGTTAAAAGTAATCTTTTTCTTGTTATCCAGAAGAATAACATGTTCTTAGTTATAAATATTCTTCACGTGTTTATTTTTTATTGTATGTATATATGCATATATAAACAAAAATAAGATCAAACCAAAGTAATACTTTTTGGTCTGCTTTTTGCACATTACAAAGTACTGTAAACATCTTTCTATTCCAGTAAGTCATAAAAGTGAAGCTTTTGACATTAAAACATGAACGTGAGCTCCAGGGCTCCGCTCAGTCTCCCACCAGCTTGCTTTCCCTCCCTGCACTCACAGCCCCTGCTAGGGTTTGTGTATAGTTGTTGGCCCCACCGAAGCGAAGCGCGTGTTGAGATTTGATCCCCGTTGTGGTGATTGGGGGTGGGGCCTCGTGGAGGCACTTGGGTGGTAGAGGCAGTTCCCTCATGAATGCTTGGTGCTTTTCTTCTGGTAATGAATGAGTTCTCAGTATGGAGGGACTGGCTTAGTTCTTAGAAACGGATTAGCTCCCATGAAAGTGGTTTGTAAGGTTTTTCTCTCATTGCAAGTATCTGCTCTTCCTTTGACCTTTTCCACCATGTTGGGATGCAGTGGAATGAAACCCTCACCAGAAGCCAGCGTCATGGCCTTGGACTGTTCAGCCTGCAGAACTGTGAGCTAAATAAACCTCTTTTCTTTATAAATTGCCCAGTTTGGGTATTTTATTGCAACACAAAACAGACTAAGATAGCCCCTGAGGTACCATCAAAGAACCCCACAGATCCAAGGATCATGACAGTGTGCCATGTTTAACCAATTTCTCATCATTTAGATTACTTTCAAAGTTTTCCTGTTATAAACAATATTGTTTATAGCTATGACTGGCACATATGTCATATATATATATTTTTTTTTTTTCCCCCTTAGGATACTTTTTTAGATGTAGAATTTCTGGGTCAAAGAATGTGCATATTTTAAGTTTATTTAAATCAATATTGCAAAACATGTATTTTGGAAAGTCTGTGCAAACTAACATGCTAACCTTGGGTATTTTCATTACAAAAAAATTTTGCCCTAATGTTTTTATTAATGGCAAAAGCAGAAAATTTAGAACAAACACCACACACCATTAAATAAAGGAAAGGAGACAAGACTCTGCCACTTCCACCCTGTCCTCCCCACTGCTCATTCCTTCTCCCAGACCCTCCTCCCCTCTCAAAGGCAATATGTTCTTTAATGCTTGCAGAGAACTTGAAAGCAAAGGTCCTACCTTCAAAGAACTTATGTTTTAAGGTCCAAAAAAAAAAAAAAAAAGGTAAAACAATGTGGAGAGAAGCTTGCTTCTTCCTATAAACTGGACTTAGAATAAGGTCTAACTTAGTAAACCTTCTTAGCACTGGAATTCAAGAATCAAATGGTCCTAAGGATGTTGGCACTTTGGCAGAGCATGGCTAGTAAGGGCAGATATAAGCTGACCATAGAATGTAGCCTTATTCACTATAATAATCATATATGTGGCCTATTGGGCACTGGGCCTATCACTTCAATGTCCCACTTCCATTTAATGGGGAGTCCTTGAAAAAGCCATCTAGGAGACCCTCCATGAAATCACTTCTGGCTATAGAGGGTGCTATCCTGATCCTGGTCATCTGTCTGCCTCACCACCTGTTACCCTGAGATATTATTATGGCCCCAGTGAAGTTACAGTGGGTTCTGGGGAGCACCCGTAACTGATGTAGCAGTGAAAATCATCTCTTTCAAGGTGATAGAATTCTTCTTCCCTTTTTCCCTCTTAAAGAAGAAATTGGCTTAATTTTCTCAGGAGGTTCTTGCATGCTTTGCATTCAGTATCTTTTGGAGTCAGTGAGATCTCTATAAATCTCTCAGAAGTGAGAAACAAACTTGAGGAAAGAGTTGGCAGTGGGAACCTTGAGTATATAGCAATGCTTTGCTTTTTAACTTGATTCCTCCTGTATTATTAGGTCTCTGAAGATGCTTAAGCTAGCATTGTACATGGATTTGAAAGGTCTTCTCAATTCAACTAAAAGACTTTCCATAGATAACTTTCTCAGCTATGATTCATCTTCATGCCACAGGTTACCAGGCTCAATGCTACAAAAGGGCAGTGGTGCTGAACTAACTGCCCACTTGGAAACCTGAAGGGCATGCCATCCACTTGACTCTACTGGGGTGGCATCACTCAGAGGACTTCAGAGACAGGTGTGTGGATCCAGCTCCAGACATTCTGACATATTGGCCTAGAGTGGGGACTAGATGCAGACTGCTTTGAGAGGAAGATTGGAAGAGAAAGCATTTTTCTGTTTTAAGAATGTGTTTCATTCTCCTAAAATAAAATAGAATGGGGCTCTTCATCATTAACTTACCTGGAGGGAGGTTGAGTACTGGGGTAAAAACAGCATCATGGGAAGAGACGATATGAAATTAAGTTCAGTTTAACATAAGTAACGTCTTCTATGGTGTCATTGCTAAATAGCCGGAATGGTTAGGAGCAATCCATCCAAGTCAAGCTCTTGGTACTTCAGAAGGCTGCCACACTTTTTCCCCTGGATCAAGCTCTTAATTACTTCATTTGTCTGGGATCTCTTTGTGGAACTCATTACTAAATCTATCAGGACCCAGAGGGTGTCAGGATGATTTAGTAGTCTTATGAATTTCTCTATATTGTCTAGTAATTCTCATTGTACATTAAATGCTTCAGAATGACAAGAAGATGTAACTTATCAAAATGATGGAGAATGACTTTGAAAACATCTTTTTCTCTTTGTAAGAGGAGAAAAGAGCTGTAGAAAGAGTCTTTTAAATCTCCAAATTAGTATTTAACTAAGTTAGCACTAAACCTGCTCTCATTCAAGCCCTTGATTGCATTATTAGAAGTAATTGCTTATCTCAGTTTAAGAAAATTGGATAAGACAGGTTACTTGCTTTCATGTCTTACTCATATAAATTTACTAGTAAGCATTCTGAATGCATTTTTAACTCTTAAGGTTGTTCTACAGAATCTACAGAAAGAAGAGGTATGCCTTTTTAACATCAATATATTACTCTGATTAAAAAATCATTCCAAATAATGTCAAAGGGTCTTTTGGTACCTAATGATCTTCACAAGAACAAATAGAGCCATGTGGATTTGGAATCAGGAGAGAGTAGGATCATTTATCTCTGGTGCTGTGGGACAGACATTTTCTTTTTCAATTTTCTTCCTCTGTTTTCTTATTATAATTACCATTTGTGTTCATTATGATAGCTCCCATCATTATGACTTTTCCAGCTCACAAGCCAGAGGAAGATTAATGGTGGAAGAAAATACAGTCTTTGGCATTGGAGCTACAACTAGTTGTTAATATAACAGAGTAGAAATACACAAAATCCATTTATAAGATTTATGCTTGTGATGGAGAAAGAGGTACATGGTATAAAATGTTAAGATGTAGAACCTGGAATGTTGGCAGGGAGAATGTGAATTTCAATCGTTCATTCAACAAATCTCAAGCATAAGTTATGTGTAGATGTTGTATACCAATCTGATAGGGATGTGGGGTAGGAAGAAAGCATTGGGTGGCAGTTTGGGGAAGGAGGGACTGTGTACCTGGTTTCAACCATTCTGAAGACTAGAATTTAAATTCTTATTACCTGGTGGGAGTTCCTGGGTCTAAGAGTCTATTATAATGACAACAGGAAGTTCTTTGACACAAAGCTTTGTTGAGAATATCTGAATCTATAAATAAGACTGTATATTTACTAATTTATTCTGTAGCACACAGACAACAACTCTAATATAAGCCTCTCATTTCTCCTCCCCAAAGAAATTGGTAATTCCTCTTTAATTATTGTAACAAAGAGAAAAGTTCTGGGCTATGCTGGCATGGTAGTACATCCATATTGTTGCCCCCTTTGACATGTTTGGAGATGGTTTCCTTGCTGCAAGTCCCTTATTATTAATAATAACCCCTGAGAGTCAGAGTTTGTTTTTTACCCTTGGGAAGGACTGCTCTAGGTCTTGTTTATGAGAGCTTTCTGAGGGTTCTCTCTGCGTGATTTTCTTTCTCAGCCCCATGGCTTTGGGTGGGGTGCTTTGAAAAACCTTTGAAATAGTAGAGTCATTTCCTTTGTGTAAAGGCCCTTGTCATTGCTCAGAAGTGGGGAGTCCATGATAATTGTTGTGTAACACCATTTAACGCTCTGCCAGGTAGAAATAGGTTAGTAGCAGCTCAGAGGTGTTGTCCTTTAGTCACTTCTTGCCCAATATCATGTAGGTTACAGTCAACACTACTGGGCACTGGAGATGCAACAATTAAGGAGAAGTGTTCCCATCTCCAAGGAGCTTACAGTCTGGTGAGGGAGTCAGCCAGTATAGAATTGTGTGATGGCTGCTGTGACAGAGGTATGCAGGTAGGGAGGGGGATGGGATCATAGAGAAGGGTTACTTAATTCAGAAAGGTTAAAAGCACTTAACATTTTGTTAAGTAGCACATTTTTAGAAAGTTGATGACTCTGAAATAATCTGGGAAATTTCTCCAAGATATTTTGTAGTTCTGTGTTAAAATATAATCTGGTAAATTTTGTACTGCATTTGTTTGTCAAGGTAGCACCTTGTTATTATTCAATTTTATTAGCCCCTGAAGTGTGAGATATTTTAGGAGGTGGTTAAGGAATATTTCTCCCCCACAATCCTACTAGAGCTGAGGCCCAGAGGACAAGTGGCAGTAAGCCAGAGAAAGCCAAGGAGGGAGGGTGTGCTGTCTGCAGAGGGTACAGCACACACGGAGATGAGAGACAAGAGGCAGGAGGTGGGAAAGGTGGGTTGGTGCTTCCTGGGCTGCATTGAGAGGGGAAGCCTAGAATTGGGAAAGGATGAGGCTGGAAGAGTGATCAGGAGTGTGTCCTTAGGGAACCTCATATGTGCTGAATAAGGAGTTCAGACGGTATCCTGAAGGCAGTGGAAGAAGGGAGATAACAGCTTTTGAACAAAAATGAGACAAGATCTGATTTACAAGGGATGCATTGGGGGGATAAGACTGGAGGCAGGAAGACCAAGGGAAGGCTGATGCACTATACCAGGGAAGTAACATGGCGGCCTGAAGTTAGGCAAAGGTAATGGAGGGCTGAAAGAAATGATGGACTAGACAGTAACCTGGACTGATTTGGTGACTGGTGAGTGAAGGGCTGAGGAAGAGGGGAGAATCCTTTTCAGCCGTGGTCATCAGCCAGTGGGTCCAGAGCATTTTACAGGTGGAAATAAGTTTTAGATAAATGTATCCAATTATATGCATTTTAGATACATTTTCTGTAGAGACAAGATAGCTTTTTCCTTCAAATCATTGCTGCATGAAATTAACTTCTTGCCTAGGTATCTTATAATGCAAATTGCACAGGGCCTACTACCCCAAGGAAGTACATCTCTTCTACCAATTGACATGGGTTATGGACCTTGTTATCACTGAAACAGTTGCAGTCTCCCTGCCCTCTGGGGCCTGGGGCCACACAACCTTTCATTACTGGTAAGAAGCCCTACCTAGCTTGAGCTAGAGTGGATGAAGTCTGTAGTAGTTCATTTGCTTTTGTTATTGAGTAAGTAGGAAAACAGGATGTTGAATTTCACTAACTCTTACTTGGAAGCACAGATATTGCTTGGATGATGAAGACTTTTAAGAGAATTAAAAAAAAATGTGGCAGAAGGATGGGAGTTGTCTTTGGTTCTCTGTTAGGTGCAGCCCATTTTTAAACACAAGCCCCCTCTACCCTTGCAGACCACCTACCACCTGTTTTCTATTAACCATCATCATACTCCAACATGAAAACCCCAGTTCCTAAGAATTTCCCATCTTCTGTCTTTTATGTTGACTTGTGTCTCTGCCCTCCTTCCCTTGCTCCCTCCTGACTCCTGCTATGACTGTCCCACTGTATTCCATCCACATGGCAGAGACTCTGCCTATTCCCACCTCTAAACCTTAGTGTGCCTCAGAATGGCTGGACATGCTTGTTAAATTCCTAGGCCACATGCATTTGGCCCCTCTGCTGCCCATGTTATTCTGACTTGGTGAAGAGACAACACTTTGAGCAACTCTGCAGCAGCAGAACAGCCCTGTTCTCTGGTCGGGAGGCCTTGGTTTAGTTCTGGCACTACCATCCTCAGTTTTGTGGTAAGCTGCTTCAACTCCCTAGGCTTTTATTTCCTCACCCAAAGCCTGGGGGAGCAGGAGAGAAATTGCACTAGACATCTTAAACTCCCCGGACACGTCCCACAACCCTTCCTCCTTACCTGCCTAGAAAACGCCAACTCTGATGGCCCTACTCTCTGCCTTCTTCTCCCTATTGCACCCAGGCTGCTGAACATGCCAAGACAATATTGCAGACCCAGGCCAAGGGCTCTGTTCAGCAGAGCTCTAAAGCATCTCATGGTCCTCGGTCAACACTCACAAACCTTCCCTACAAGGACCACCCAAAGGCTCTTCTCTCTTCTTAAACTTCAGACCCAACTCTTAGTCTTTCTCTACCTCTGGGAGGTCTATGTACTTATTAAGTCTATACCTCTCGTAGGTTTAAACACTCATTAAGTAAAGAATAGAATGGGATTTATTAGTCTTCCTTTACCTGGATGGGTCTACACATACATTAAGTAAAGAATAGGACTCACAGTGTTTCTTCTGTGACACATTCCTTCCTGGTTATGAAAGATTTCCAGGAGACAATCCTCCCACCTTCTTTAAGACCTCCAGAAGATCACCTTTGACTTCTGTCATAGCATGCCCACCACCTCTGGAGCTACATATGCACCAAACCCTTATTGTTTTAAACAATTCAGCTACATGTGCACCAAATCCTGACCGTAACTTGGGGATGTCCCCATGTTCCATCTTCTGTGGCAGCCCATCTGCTTGCAGGTGCTCTTAATACATCTCTGCCAGCCACACCTGTCTACTTGGCCTGGTTCTTTGTGGTCCCTTTCCACCTTTCAACATCTAACACTGACCCCTGCATCTCAATGTGTGAACTTAACTTCCGATTCAAAGAAAAAATAGAAGCCATGACAGGAAATTCCTGAATTTCCTCCTACCATACTTGCAAATGCACCAGTGTCGACATATATCCTTTCTTGCTTCTTTCAGTAGCATCGGCTCTCCTCTCGGTCACACTGCTCTCCTCTCGGATACTCCAGATTGTGTTTCTTCCTGTCTTGCTCTTTCAAGGCTTCCTGGTCTCTCCTGTGTCTTCGACCTCTTCCTCTCTAGGAATTATCTTCCTACCACCCAGAGATTAGCACTCTTAAAGTACTGACGTAGTTCTTTCAGGGTTCTTTATTTGTGTGTACATAGATAAGCATACATTCTAAAATCATTGGACTTTTTATCAGTTAAAGTTCAAGTGGGGGGAGCACAGCCACTCTGTTAGAGGAATGGAGCCTTACACAGTTGTGTGAGCAGAGGAGTGAAGGTCTAAGATGAGAAGATTGGGGGAAGAGAGGAGTCTTTCTCTGTCAACTGAAAAGCCAAGTGCCTTTTCCTGCCTTTTTCAGGTAGGTCCAACATGGTGACAAGGGTCCTTAGAAGAGGGAGATGGAAGGATCTGACTACAGCAGTAGGAAATGTGACGGCGGTGGGGGCTACATTAGGAATGGGTCCTGCGCCACCCAAAGCAGGTGGCTTCCAGAAGATAAAAAAGGCCAGGAAATGAATTTCTGCGAGAACCTCCAGAAGATACAAGCCTGCTAACATCTTGATTTGAGCCCAGAGAAACTGATTTGTTATGTCTGGCCTCCAGAGCTGTAAGATAATAATTTGTGTTGTTTTAAGCCAGTAAGTTTGTGGCGATTTGTGACAGGAGCAAGAGGAAACAAATGCATCCATCCAGCCTCAAAGTGGGGGCGCTTGGGGAGCCTCTCTGGAGAAGTCTACGGAAAGAGGCTACCCTTGTAACTACACCCTCTGTGGATGTGAGGGCAAGCTCCCGGGGCTGGGCCTGGGCCCATGTTGGTGGGTCAGCAGGCCCAGAAGAAAGAAATGCTGGAACCCACCCCACACTCTCCATCTGTCCTCACCACCAACATCTGCAGAAAGCAATGGCTGCCTTGTCACTTTTGGCTTCTAACTTTCAGCCAGCTTTAACCTGTGCAAACTCTGGGACTCATAGTTGCTGGCTTGACTGCATCAAACACAGCACATTCCACATGGTTTTATAGGTTTTCACTGACTCCCCCACCCTCAATAAACATTTTAGCAAGCACATTTTTCTGTATCATTGGATGGTGTTCCAAACTAATTTAGAAAAAAATTCTAGGCTCGGCGCCTGTGGCTCAAGCGGCTAAGGCACCAGCCACATATACCTGAGCTGGCGGGTTTGAATCCAGCCCGGCTCCACCAAACAACAATGATGGCTGCAACCAAAAAATAGCCGGGCATTATGGTGGGCACCTCTAGTCCCAGCTACTTGGGAGGTGGAGACAGGAGAATCGCTGGAGCCCAGGAGTTGGAGGTTGCTATGAGCTGTGATGCCACAGCACTCAGCACAGGGCAACAGCTTGAGGCTTTGTCTAAAAAAAAAAAAAAAAGAAAGAAAAAAATTTTTAATTTTATTTATTTATTTAGCCATGCCTGTCTTTTGGTGGCTTAGGATGTTTCTTGTTTCCCTGTATCACAAGCAGTTCTAAAGTCACTCTGTGCATACTGTGCATACAAACATTCATAAGCTTCTCTGACAGTTCTTAGGAATGGGTTCCTAGAAAAGGGATTATTGCGTTAAGGAAGAGAATTTCTATGGATCTTGATGATTCCTGCCAAACTGCTTTCCAGAAATGATGTATCAGTTTTCCTTCCTATTAACACTGGGCTCTGGCCAGCATTGAATATTATATTTTAAATCTTTGCAAAGATTCTTGAGTACTTCTGATGCTGGTAATCACTAATACTTGGGAACTGGATGTGATGTAATCTTAACTTCCAATTCAAAGAAAAAATAGAAGCCAGGACAGGGAATTCCTTAATTTCCTACCACCATACCTGCAAATGCACCAGTGTCCACACGTGTGCTTTCTCGCTTCTTTCAGCATCACCTCTCCTCCTGGTCACACCACTCTCCTCTAAGATACTCCAGATTGTGTTTCTTCCTGTCTTGCTCTTAAGCCACTTGTCTCTGGCTGGCTGACTGGTGCCACCTTCTTCCCTTGACCTCTGTGGGTGCCTGCACCTTCAGAGACTGCATTCTTAGCCAAAGGAGACTGCCTGTCCTAACAAGTAACCCGGCGTTTTTCAGTCGATAACTTCAGGAAGTGTGCTGCTTAAATACATCTTCAATAACCACTTTGTGCAAGAAAAACTGCTGTTCCTATATCACAGAAAGAGAAAGAGAAATAAAAAGAGAGTAAGTGACTTCTCTAGGTATAGTTAGCAAGTCCTCAGTTGAGTCACAATTTGCATTTACTTTCCAGACATTTTCAGTCATGATTTAAGACATTTCAAAGTATCTTTACTGGGCCAGATGTGGCTCACGCCTGTAATCCTAGCACTCTGGGAGGGTGAGGTGGGTGGATTGCCTAAGCTCAGTTGTTCAAGACCAGCCTAACCAAGAGTGAATGAGACCCACCCCTCTCTAAAAATAGAAAAACTAACAGGGCTTTGTGGTGGGCACCTGTATTCCCTGCTATTAGGGAGGCTGAGGCAAGAGGATTGCTCAAACCCAAAAGTTTGAGGTTGCTGCAAGCTATGACACCACAGCATTCTACCCAGGGCAACAGAGCAAGACACTGTCTCAAGAAAAACCAAAACAACCCCCCCTCCCACCAAAGTATCTTTATTGTATCAAAAACTACATTCTGCATCACACAGAGAAAAGCACAGATTCTGGTTTATTGCCAAAACACTAAAACACATTGGTTGAGTGATTCCCACTGCAAACATTTGAATTAATAAGGACCATTTGATTGCACATAATTTTAAATAATCTTTTAGATTCTCAGCTTTGCCACAACAAAGATGAAAATAAAACAATTTGTGCAATGCTGAGGTGACCCAAGGAGAAAACCTCCTATTTCAGTGAATTTTGCACAGGGAGTGATTAAGTGGTCTACGCCACATGCTTCCTCAAATTTATATTTGAGCTAAAATGTAATAGTTAGATGGATAAGCAGTAATTGGTACATTGAGAAGAGAAATTAGTACCGAGTTATCTTCTCTCCAAACTGTAAAATGTGTTTTTTATATAAAATCTCAGAATGCTAATAAAATAATCTAACTTATATTTATCAAAATTAGAGATGCCTGAATTTCTGATGACTGGCTTGCTTTTTGAAAGCTTATTTTAGAGTTATCAGACTGTGTGAGATCTTTGGGTAACTTCTGAATTAAGTGAGCCAACCAGCATGCAAACATACACCTGACACGTACAAAATCACAGCCAGCTGAGCTCTGAGGAACATGACAGAGATGATTAGTTCTCAGAATGGTCCCTCAGTCAGCAGCAGCAGCATCACTTTGGAACTGATGAGAAATGCCCACCCCAGCCCTAATGCACTGGAAACTCTGGGAAGGGACTGGGTATCTGTGTTTTAACCCCCTGAGGCATACTAAAGTTTATTTAAAACTACTGATCTGGAGTGATACTTTCTTTCTGCAGGTGAAGAAGCTGAAGCCCGAGAGGTTAGCTATTATTCCCTAAAGCAGCCAAGAAATTAATGGCCTAGCAGGACCAGCTCTCCAAGACAATTTTAATAGTCTTTCTACAATAAGCAGCTTCTCTGAGATACCCAGTACAGATGAAAATCTGTTTAACATATTATACCATGTATCCAGGCAAGCAATGGGGTAAAATATTTTAGAAAGGAAGGCTCCAAGAAGCAACTTATATGCTTATATAAGCTTTATATAAGCTCAGCCTCTGACATTACAATGAGCTGGAGGAATGAGCTATTACTTTACCCCTGGATTTGATATGTTAATCAGCAGCATTAGGGAAATTTCTATATTGAGATCACAAACGCTCCCACAGAGGTCTATATAAAATCTGCCCAATTACCTGTCATGTAAAACATGAAAAACTGTAACTTTACCCCTTTAAGGGAATTACCTTGTTCAAATGACTTTATTCACTGGGGCCAAGGGAGAAAATGAAGAAGTTTCACTGAGTTGCATCTGTACAGTTCACCAATGTGATCTCTAACCAAAGGGAACTTTTATTTCTGAAAGGAAACCCTTGCCATGATAGAAATTAGGAAAGACTGATGAAACTGATTTTTATGGTATATAAAGAATGTCCAAGATGGTAAAGAAAGAAATCAAGTCACTTCTAACTCATATGGTGACCTTATTAAACAATTAAGTTTCTTTTCATCTCATCAAGTTGTATTTAACCAGATGGAAGAAGGGATTTATTTGATTGAACTTCCTTCATAGTCAGCAAGGACATCTAAGTCTTACAACTATCAAGGATAGGACATCTTCATTTTAACTGTTTCCAAGCTCAGCAGGGATCAAATGATCCATATGGCATTGTCTTTACTAAAATATAGGTCTATTTACACAATGTAAACCACATACCCAAAATACCATTGGCACTTTGCTTTTAGGTCATGGACATGATCTATACTATGTGAATTTGCACCGTAAGAAAGGATTGAAGGAAATACTTAGGGCATTCTCATATAAATTTAAATGCCTGTGCAGAAGGCCTTAAAGGGTCACAGTGACATTGCTGGAAAACCAGGATGAGACTGTGGGGAAAACATTGTAGACTAGCACAGCCAAGAAGAAATACAAGGCACATATGCAATTTTCTAGTGGCCACAAAGAAATAGGTGAAATTAATTTTAACAAGTTTCACTTAACCCATTATGTCCAAAATATTAGCATTTTAACCTTTGCTAATAAGAATTTACGTTCCTTTTTTTTTTTTTTTTTTTTTTTGTATTAATTGTTCGAAATCCAGTAGGTATTTTGTACTTAGATCTCAATTTGACAAGCCACATTTCAAGGGCTCAATTAGCTACATATGGCTGGTAACCATGTATTGGATAGCATGGTCAAGTGAACACATTTCTTCATGGTTTCCTAGCCCAGTATTACCTCAATTCTAACTTTCAAATCTTCAGCCTTATACTCTGATCTCTGTAAGCACACTTTCAAAACAAACCTAGGGGCGAGGAGGCAAGATGGCTGACTGGAGCCAGCTTTTCACAGAGGCTCCCGTCCAGAAGGAGAGTTAAAGGACAGAAGTTTAGCAAGTAAGCTGATGGTTTGGAGCTGAGCCAAGAGAGAAGATTGAGGAGCACACATCACCCTGGCTGAGGTGAGCTTCAACCCCAAGGAAACAAACAATAGGCACAAAACCCATCAGAAAGTGGATGGGAGCCCCCTCCCCCATGAGAACAGCTGGCAGTGTACTTTCTACAAACAAGTGAGCAGAGTTCATATCTCTTCTTCTTCTTCTATTCCACAGGAGAGAGCCACAAAAAACTGGATCTCTTTCCCCAGAAAGGACCCCCTAGTGTGCCATGGCACTTTCCTGCCAGGCATGAAACTGAACATATACTCCACCTGCAATTCTGAACTCCCAGCACTCCCCTTCACTCCTTCTCCAAGGTCTGGAAACCTGTCCTCCACAGAGTCCAGACTCTTGGGCATTTTCTCAAGAGGTATGGACAAGGCGTGGGCTGTTACAAGTCTGTGCTGAATCAGTGGCACCGGCGTAAAGTGGGGACTGTGGTGTGAGGGAGCCATATGAGAGAAGAAGAAATGGTGCCCCTTGGCACAGTGCAGCAGCAGCAGCAGCGTCAGGAAAAATAGGGCTCACACCCTTGGTGATATTTTGGAGAAACATGTCTCATCTCTCTTAGCAAACAGAGGGAGTTGGGCCTCTACTCAGGTTGGAGCCACAGAAACACAGGCCCTGTGAGCAAAGGGTATGCCTGAGGTGGTACCCGCCCAAGTGGGGCACAGCAGGGACAGAGACTAGAATATGTGCATGCAGAGGCAGCACACTATCAGGGGTGGGGCTGAGTCAGAATTGCTACTTTTATGAGCCCAAGATGCACCCAGCCCCCAGTGGAGTGTAGCTAGGACAAAAGCAGGCATGGAAGAGGCATCAGCTCAGGGAGGGGCAGGAACTGAGAGCCTTTTGTGAGCTCTAACTGCACTCTCCCCAACACAGAGTGCAGCAGAGACAGACAGGCCAGCTCCATGAAAATTGGGGCAGCGGCAGCAGCATAGGGTGGGTCTGAGTTGCAGTTTCTGTGAACTCAAACAGCGCCTGGCCCACAGTGGAAAACAGCAAGGACAGAAATGCAAATTCTGTGAGAATATAAGTGGCAGCAACATCAATCTGGGTTGGGGCTAGAACTGACACTCCCCAGCTTCCATTAAGCACCTGAGGTAGTCAGGCTTCAGCTCCTCCTGCTGGCTGGTGGCAGAGTGCAGCAGCCTGGCCAAGGAGACACAGATCTCCCTGTGACTGAGGCAGGCACAAACCCCTGGTGCATCTGCTCATTGGAGGGAACTGGGCCACAGCCCTGCAGGGTTACCAGTGACTGAGTGTGATAGAGGTGGGAAAGGAGGCATCAACCTCCCTGAACTAACTCATTTGCTAGACAGGCCCTTATGAATCCACAGAGCACCGGAGCAAGCCATACAAAAGCTGACAGCAGACTCCTGCTATCTAGTTGCTGGAGACCTTTTGAACTCTCCCACTTGAGACTTGGTACTGCCTGGGACAATTGATTTGGAACTCTTGACCTGGGTTAGTCACCCACGAACCATCCAAAGTGGTACCTTGGTTGTGTTGTGGAAAGGTTTGATTTTCCTTTTCCAATTTTTGCCCATGGGGGATGGGATGTCTTAGTTGCTTGTATTTCTCCACAGCTGAGACTTCAACCCAGAGTTACTAATTCACTAGGATTGGACAGAGACTAGCTGAATATAGGACAGCCACCTAGCCCTACCACATCAAGCAGGTGCCCGGTGTTTCAGACTGTAGTACTATATGGGTCCTTTGAAAAGCTCTAGGGGAAAAGCTGCAGTCACCAATCCCAGCTCTTGGGAAAAGGGCTGGTTAATCACTACTCCAGGAGTCACCAATCCAATTTCACCTTACCTGCTCTTCTAGCCAAATGGTGAAAAATAATCATGGGGCAGAATCAGCAGAAAAACTCTGGCAACATGAATAATCAGAGTAGATCAACTCCCTCAAGGAATGCCAAGGCAGATACACCAGAAGACCCCACTCATAAACAAATGACTGAGATGTCAGAAATCAAGTTTAGAATTTGGATGGCAAATAAGATTAAGAGAATGGAAGTAAAGTTGGAATTAGAAATTCTAGGAATAATTTAAAAGTTGTCTCAAGAATTCAATGAATTCAAAGACAAAATTACCAAAGATTTTGACACATTGAGAAAAGAATTTGCAGCCCTCCAAGATATGAGGAATATAGTAGAATCCCTCAGTAACAGAATGGAGCAGACAGAAGAAAGGATTTCTGACATTGAAGACAAAGATTTTTGAATGATCCCAAACACTCAAGGAGGAGAAGAAGTGGAGAGCAAAAACAGATCATTCTCTCAAAGAGCTGTGGGATAATTAAAAAAACAACAACTAATATTCACCTTAAAGGAATTCCTGAAGGCAATGAGGTTGCTTTGAAAGGCCCAGATGCTCTACTCCAAGAAATAATTGAGGGGAACTTCCCAAACATGCAAGAGATTCTTAAATTCAGATAGCAGATAGTTTCAGAACCCCATCATGACTCAATCCAAATAAAGCATCTCCCAGACACATTATAATTTACTTCACCAAAATTAATATGAAGGAGAAAATTCTGCAAGCAGCCAGATGTAAGAAAACCATAATCTACAAGGGGAAGAATATTAGAATGACTGCAGATCTCTCTGCTGAAACTTTTCAAGCTAGAAGAGGATGGTCATCAACCTTTTACCTCCTAAAACAAAATAACTTTCAACCAGGATCTTGTATACAGCTAAACTGAGTTTCATTTATGATGGAGAAATTAAATACTTTAATGACATTCACATGTTGAAGAAATTTGCCATAACTAAACCAGCTTTCCAGGATATTCTCAGACCCACACTCCACAATAACAAGCACAATGCTCTACCACCAAAGTAAACTAACTCAGGGACTTTTTGATTAAATTCCAACTGTGGTGAAAGGATTAAAAATATCCACTGGACTTTTGAAAAACTTGATACCCAAAGTACTACCAGGCTTAGCGATACTCTCAATTAATGTGAGTGGCTTAAATTGTCCTCTAAGAGGCACAGTTTGGCTGACTAGATACAAAAACTAAGGCCAGATATCTGCTGCATACAAGAATCTCATCTTACCTTAAAAGAAAATATAGACTCAGAGTGAAGGGATGGTCATCTATATTTCAGGCAAATGGAAATGAGAAAAAAGCAGGTGTTTCAATTTTATTTGCAGATACAATAGGCTTTAAACCAACAAAAGTAAGGAAAGATAAGTATGGTCACTTCATATTTGTTAAGGGTAATTACTCAATATGATGAGATTTCAATTATTAACATTTATGCACCCAACCAGAATGCTCCTCAAATTATAAGAGGAACTCTACCAGACATGAGCAACTTGACTTCCTCCAGCACCATTATAGTCAGAGATTTTAACATCCCTTTGGCAGTGTTGGATAGATCCTCCAATAAGGAACTAAGCAAAGAAATGTTGGACTTAAACTTAACCATTCAACAATTAGATTTAACAGACATCTATAGAACTATTCATCCTAACAAAACTGAATAAACATTCTTTTCATCAGCCCAAGGAACAGCCTCCAAAATTGATCACATATTAGGTCACAAATGTAACCTAAACAAATTTAAAAGAATAAAAATTATTCCTTGCATCTTTTTGGACCATCATGAAATAAAAGTTCAACTTAGTAACAACAAGAATCTGCATACTTGTACAAAAACATGGAAACTAAATAATCTTATGCTGAATAATAGCTGGGTCAGAGAGGAGAGTAAGAAGGAAATTACCAAATTTATGGAACAAAACAATAATAAAGACATGAATTACCAGAACCTTTGTGATACTGCAAAGGCAGTCCTAAGAGGGAAATATATAGCACTGCAAGGCTTCCTCAAGAGAATGGAAAGAGAGGAAGTTAACAACTTAATGGACATCTCAAGCAACTAGAAAAGGAATAACATTCCAATCCCAAACCCAGCAGAAGAAAAGAGAAAACCAAAATTAGAGAAGAATTCAATGAAATTGAAAACAAAAGGATTATACAACAAATCAATAAATCAAAATGTTAGTTTTTTGAGAAGGTCAATAAAATAGATAAACCTTTAGCTAACCTAACCAGGGAAAAAAAGAGTAAAATCTCTAATTCCATCAATCAGAAATGACAAAAACGCAATAACAACAGACTCCTCAGAAATTCAAAAATTCCTTAACGAACATTACAAGAAACTCTATTCTCAGAAATATTGAAATCTGAAGGAAATAGACCAATATCTGGAAGCATGCCACCTTCCTAGACTTAGCCAGAATGAAGTGGAAATGTTGAACAGGTCTATCTCAAGTTTTGAAATAGCATCAACTATACAAAATCTCCCCAAAAAGAAAAGTCAAGGACCAGAAGGCTTTACATCAGAATTCTATCAAACCTTTAAAGAGGAACTAGTACTTAAATTACTTAACTTTTTCCAAAATATAGAAAAAGAAGGAATACTACCCCACACTTTCTATGAAGCAAACATCACTTTGACCCCCAAACCAGGAAAAGACCCAACAAGAAAAGAAAATTATAGACCAGCATCTCTAATGAATATTGATGCAAAAAATTCAATAAGATCCTAGCAAACAGAATCCAGTAACACATCAAACAAATTATACACCATGACCAAGTGGGTTTTATTCCAGGTCTCAAGGCTGGTTCAATATACATAAATCTATAAATATAATTCATTACATAAACAAAATAAAAAACAAAAACCATATGATTCTCTCAATTAATGGAGAAAAGGATTTTTATAATATCCAGCATCCTTTCATGATCAGAACACTTTAAAATATGGATATAGAATGGACATTTCTTATACTGATAGAGGCCATCTACAGCAAACCCACAGCCAATATCGTATTGAATGGAGTTAAATTGAAATCACTTCCACTCAGATCAGGAACCAGGGAAGGTTGCCCATTATCTCCACTGCTTTTTAATATTGTAATGGAAGTCTTGGCCATCACAATCAGGCAAAAAAAGACGATCAAGGGTATCCGTATAGGGTCAGAGGAGATCAAACTTTCACTCTTCATAGATGATATGATTGTATTGCTGGAAAACCCCAGGGATTCAACTACAAAACTCTTAGAAGTGGTCAAGGAATACAGCGGTATCTCAGGTTACAAAATCAATACTCAAAAATCTGTAGCCTTTATATATACCAACAATAATCAAGCTGAAAAAACAGTTAAGAACTCTATCCCATTCACAGTAGTGCCAAAGAAGATGAAATATTTGGGAGCTTACCTAACAAAGGACGTGAAAGATCTCTACAAAGAGAACTATGAAACTCTAAGAAAAGAAATAGCCGAAGATGTTAACAGATGGAAAAACATACCATGCTCATGGCTGGGAAGAA
>CAUYPK010088517.1:0-43482 GCA_963574355.1 Loris lydekkerianus
TTCATAACAGAGTCCCACTTCAGTGATTTACTACACAGCTCTTGTTGGTGGATGAGGCAGGGTATGGCTATTGGATGAGACTGGTTATGTTTGTCCATCTCTTGGTTAATGTGAGCAATTACTCCTTTCTTAGACCCCATCATGCTAGGAGCTAGTCATACTGGCTAGTTTTCCAGCTCTAAACTATTCACAGTTTGGCAAACCTTTTCATAGATATCCTGTCCTATAGTTCCTTTGATGCTTTGCAGTGCAGCAAGCTCTTCCGTGACTTCAAAATAGTCATTCGTCCCATGAATAAAAATTAGAAGTTGTGCAGCATCGTGATAATCATTACTTTTGTCGAGTGCCAAGGAAAAATAGGAAAGTTTTTTTGCAGAGTTCTGCAAATGCTGATGCAAATTGTCTCCCATTTCTTCAATCCTTTGTGTACCTGAGGGTCCTGAAAGACTCACTGTACTAAATAAATTGGCCTTCTCTGGACACATCTCTTTGGCAACAGAAAGAAGGCATTCTTTAACAAATTCTCCCTCCACAAATGGTCTGCTAGTGTATGCTATTAGCTTGGCAACTTGAAAACTTGATTGCAGTGATGAAGTATTTAGCTGTTTCTGCTTCACAAAAGTATTTTGCCAAGTTGTCAATGTATATTTCAGTTTTAATATTTTATCTTTTCTCACTTCTTAGACCAATCATATTTGTCTTTAAGTTCAGTTTGATAGTGTCGACACAAATTGTATTCTTTGAACACAGACACTATATTCTGGCATATCAAACACACAGCTCTTTCCTTGTACCGCACAAAAAAGTAATCATAAGTCCACTGTTCTTTGAATATCCTACACTCTGAGTCAGTTTTTCTCTTTCTTGATACCATTGTTTCCTAGGTATTCCAAATTGCTATGCTACAAAAACAATATACCAGCAGTAACTTTGCCCACACAGAGACATATGGACTGCACTGCCCATCAATGCAGTCTGATCAGTGCCCATCAATGCAGCCCTGCCAGTCCACATCATTTCAGCCTCACCAGTGTCCATATTGGTGGAAGTCCGCTTTTACCTCAGTTTCACACTGGTGTGGTGTGGGAACAGGCACAATTGCAGAGCTGGTTTCTCCACCACCTTTCTAGTTCACACTACCCTGTGCAAACTGCACTGCGATCTGTGAACTCACACAGGAATCTGATCACATGGATGAAAAGACCCATGCAATCAGATTCCACTGCAGGAAAAAAGAAGGCACGTATACCTTTTTTCTTCCAAATCTAATGCAAGTTCAGCCCTACAAGCATATGGCTGAACTTGCACTGCTCAGAGATCACAACAGTGTGAACCAGGGCTTACACAGCACACAACATACAATATCATACACAACTGAATAGCAATCAGAATATAAATGCACTTACTGTCAATTAAATCAGCTGTCTGCAGAGCCGGATTAAGTTCCCATGGGGTCCTAAGCAGATTACCAGTTTGGGGCCCTCATGCGATAACACTGACCGCTGACCATTTGCGATAACACTGACTACTGACAATTTGCATTAATACTGAGTGCTAACAATTTGCATTAACACCGAGCACTTAACAATTATCATTACCACTGAGCACTGACTATTTGCATTACCTCTGAGCACTGACAATTTGCCTTAGCACTGAGTGCTGACTATTTGCGTTATCACTGTGATGCAACCCCCCTAGAATCCACCCCCAACCAACCAACTTAAAAAAAAAAGTCTCTCCTAACTTCAAAAAAAGGTGCCCCCAATCTGCAAAAAAAAAAAAAAAGATCCTACTAACTGTAAAATAAAAAAAAAAAAAATCCTAACTTGTTCTTAACCTCAGTCCTTAGGCAGCAGCAGGCTCTGCACAGGCAACCTGGTGACTCCTCTGATTACAGAAACTGAGAGGAGGAGTTGAGAGACAGAGAAAAGGAGGGTCGGGGAGAGACAGAGAAGGAGCGGAGTCGGAGAGTTGGTGCACATTCCACACATACGCACTGAGGCCTGGGATCATTGGCTGCTAAGCAGGACAGGCAGGGCGGCAAAAACACCCAGGCAGGCCGGGAAGAGTCAGCTGCTAAGCAGGACAGGCAGCTGTGGCAAAAACACCCTGTGGGCCGGATAAATGTCCTCAGCAGGCTGCATGTGGCCCACAGGCCATAGTTTGAGGACCCCTGATCTAAACAAATCTTGACCTGCTCATCCTTCACGATCCAGATAACTGCAGCTCCCAGTGATATTTTTCTTCTCAAACTTATATAATTATGCATTAAAGCTGTTATTTTAACACTTGTATTATTTATCTTTTTACCAAATATTTATTTCCCTAATTGAATTGTTAGTTCCTTGAAGGTATATTCCTTCCCCAGTGAAACCTCTCTTTTTGTTGTACGTATAGTAGGCAATCAAAAAACATTTTAAACATTTCCATTAATTTAAACCTGTGTAAATATGTTAATGATCATCAGTGTTCTACCCTGTCTGAGGAATGTGATGTTCTCTTTATTCCTCAGGTCAAAACCACTCATCTATATTAATTTTTAGAGTGAAGGATTAAACCACTTTGCATTTTTAGTGCACCATGAACCTTCACAAAACAGAGAAGCTTGGGACAGATTTAACTGTTTCATTTTAGAAAACATAAGATTTAAATATATTGAAACCAGATAGTAATCTATTAAATAACGTATTCATCAAAGCTTTTGTTTACGATCAGTTTAGTAATCCATGTGAAGAGTAAGCATTATATTAGTTACCTATTGCTGTGTAATAAATTATTGCCAAAACTGAGTGGGTTAAAATAATATTTATTAACTCATTTGATGAAGTTAAAGAGTCTGGGAGCTGCTTAGTTGAGTGGGTCTCACTCAGGGTTTCTTGTGGGCTTGAAATCAGGATGTCAGGCATTTTTACAATCACCTTCACCTGCATGCTGGATTGGGCTAGAAGTTCACTTCCAAGCTCATCACCTGGCTGTTGACAACAAGAACTTGGTTCTTCACATGGGCTTCTCCATGGGGAGTTTTAAAATATGGAAGCTGGCTTTCAGAGCTAATGGTTGAGAGGGAGAGAGAGAAAAGGGGATAACTTTGCCTCCCATGATGGAAGTTATATTGTCACCTAACTTCAGAAATGACATACAACATACTATCACTTCTACACAAATCACTTTGGCCCAATATAAGATGACCCTAGTTAATGGTGTGACTACCGGACACATTTCCTTAGGCGTCAGGAGTCTGGTTACTACAACAGCCAATACTTAATTTTACTGCTTGCCCCAGTGTTTTCCTCTTACTCATTATAAGACTTGAACTTTTGTTAATAGCACCATAATATGCTTATCTTGTTATGCTTAACCTTGTTTGTGTTTTTTCTTGTGTTAAATAGGTGTCCCATCATCCACCAATATCTGCCTTTTATGTTAGTAACCGAAAAGATGGATTTTGCCTTAGTGGTAGTATCCTGGCTAAGTCCAAATTTTATGGTGAGTTTTTCCTGTCACAGTCTGTACCCTTTCCTGGAAAGTAGTGTTTTTCTAGTGAGCTGTTATTTAAATAGTGTCCTTAGCTGTTTTCAGCAAGGAATTTATATATCATCTTAAGTATCATCTTTACTTGAATAATTTCTGCCCACTCATAATAAAGGTATGGTTCATTCATAAATAAAGGTATGGTTCATTCATGATACTATGTATATGAGTAAATTCATCACAGATATCACTTATGAAAAGACATAATTGAGTACCTTGTAACCCTGGATAGGGCATATGTTTCTTTTGCCATTTTTGTTTGGTTTTGTCTCAGTATACCTGAGGGATCAGCCTTTCTATTTTATTCTTTTAAATAGAAAGAAAAAGAAATCTAGGTATAGTTAGAATATTTGATCTTGAGTCAATCAGTAATGACATTGAACCTTTGACCAAGTAATATACTTACAAAAATTTTTGCAAGTACAGGGAAAAATAGAGAAATGTTGTTATAGTAGAAACCTTAACATAAAAACTTTAACAATTCAAACAAATCATAGCTACACCAGTAGAAAATATATAACCTTAAATGCTTTTATTTGGTTTTTAAAATCTTTTAAAATCTTTTTAATGGAGAAAAATCAAAGAATTGAGTTTTAGCCACAGAATTTTAAACTGCAAGAAAAAAAACTTTTATGGTAAAAATAGGAAAAGTAAATTATGTAAACAGAAATCCAAGGTCTAGTTACCAAAGAGAGTGGCGAATCATAAGTAAGTCTGTAATAGGGAGATCAGAGTGGTTTCTGACCAGGAACATAGTGAATGCCTCTATCTTTCTTCAAGATGTCTTTCGTTCCTTTTGACATAGTTTGTTTTGGCTATGGGGTTTTGTTTCCCATGATGTTTGTTTTGGTTTGGTTTTGGGATATTTTTTACCTTGTTTTAGAAGGTGATTGCTTATTTTTTTCTAAAGGTTGCATATATTTTATATTTGTGCTATTTCTTTCCCACTTCACTTTCTATTCTTCCACTGCCATATCCTGACCATAGTGTAAATGGCTTTCATGAGTGTGTATTTTACCCTTGTAGAAATTTTATTGAGTACCAGATATATAGCTCACTTTCTGGGATTATTTCAGCAGTTGGCCTTCTTTTTTCTGTATTACAGAACAATTTGCATATGTCAGGACTATCTGTCTCTTTATAATTTGAAAGAATATGCTGAATCTAGAATGAATTTAAGATTGTTAGAATTAATAAATTTCTGGTTGAATACAAATGACATTTTTTCTTTTTGTTTTCCTTTTAATTTCTTCATAATACATAATACTGTTCAAAACAAACATGTGAACTTTGTTTCGTGGGTTTTATAACATGCAGATGTAAAACATATAACTATAGCACAAAGGCCTGGAAGAGAGTGAATGGACCTAGAAGTTGCAGTGTTTTGTTTTATATGAAGTATGATATTAACTGTACGTGGACTGAGGAATTTTAAAGACAAATTTTTGTAATCCCTAAAGCAGTAATTCTCAACTTGGGGGAATTTTGCCCTCCACTCCCCGACCACCACCACCACCACCTGCGAAAAATTTAGCAATATCTAAAGGCATTGCTGGCTTTTACAATTTGGAGATCCAGTAGGTAGGAGGACAGGGATGCTGCTCCCCATCCTACAGTGCACAGGGCTTCTGCCTTCAGTAAGGAATTATCCAGCCCCAGATCTCAGTCGTGCCACTGTTGAGAGAGAAGCCATACCCTAGAGCAGACACGCATGTGCACACACAATACCAAAAAGTACAGGCAAAAAGCTGATAGGAATATTACAATGAAATGCTCTAAATTACTTTTTAAGTAATTTGATCAAGAACAAAAATCAAAGGGGACAGAAAACAAACATAATAAAACAGTAGCCCAAGACCCAACTATATCATAATTATGTCACTGTTAAGGGCTCAAATAATATGATTTAGACAGATTGTCAGATTGGATAAAACAGCAAGAACCAACACACAGTAAATGCAGAGACACAAATAGATTGAAAGAAAATGAAAGTAAAAGTTAAAAGCTAAACTGTGCAAACTGTAAGTACCAGTAGGATTGAGTGATTGTGTAAATAAATTTCAAGACAAAAAGTGTTAACAGAGATGAAGAACATTTCCTTATAAAAGGCTTAGTTCCTCAGGAAGCCTTGATGATTATAAATGCTTGCATGTCTAGAGACTGAACTTCAAAATTTAAGCAACAACGGAGTTAAGGGGAGAAAAATCGTCAATCCCCAAATCATAGTTGGAGATTAATACCCTCTCCCAGTAATGATAAGATGGCGAGATAGATACGAGCAAAGATACAGCAGATCTGAAAAACACTATCAGTTGCTTCCAGCTCATTGATGTTTCTGAAACACTGCCGTCAGCAATTACAAAATACACATTATTTTTGGTATAAACTGGTACAGACCATATGCTTGACCAAAAAACAAGTCTCCATAAATTTCAAGACTGAAATCATACAGTATATATTCTGTACTTCAGTGAAATAGAATTAGAAATAAATAACAGGGTACGGAGGTAAAGGCCAACTATTTGGAAATTAAAACACTTTTAAATAATCCCCATGAGCCAGAAAAGAAATCACAAATGAAATTAGAAAATACTTTAAGTTAAATGATAATGGAAATACAGCATATGAAAATGTATAGATGCAATGAAATTAGTGCTTAGAGGGATATTTGCAACTTCAAATTGGAAAAGATGAGACCCATATCAGTGATCTGATGTTTTACCCTATTAATTGAGGAAAAGAAGAGCTAATTAAACTCACAATAAGTAAAAGGAAGCAATAAAGAGCAGAAATCAATTTAGAAAGTGGATAAACAATGCAGAAGGTCAAAGAATCCTAGAGGTAATTTTAGACTGAACAGAAAAGAGGACACCAATCAGGAAAAAAAATAAGCAGAACCACTGATTCTACAGACAATAAAGGGATGGTAAGTGAATATTATGGATAGTTTTATACCAATAAAATTGACAACTTAGATTAAACAGGAAAATTCTTTAAAAGGTGCTAATTTTTTTCTTTTTTGAGACAGCGTCTCAACCTGTCGCCCTGGGTAGAGTGCCGTAGCGTCACAGCTCACAGCAACCTCAAACTCTTGGGCGTAAACTCTTGCCTCAGCCTCCCAAGCAGCTATGACTACAGGCACCCTCCACAACACTGGGCTATTTTTTTGTTGTTGTTGTTGTTGTTGCAGTTGTCATTGTTGCTTAGCAGGTGGGCTGGGTTCGAACCTGCCACCCTAGGTGTATGTGGCCAGCGCCCTGCCAACTGAGCCACGGGCGCCTCCAAAAGGCACTAATTACTAAACCAACACAAGAAGAGGTATAAAATTTTAAAGAGCCTTACAGGTGAAGAAACTCATTTAGTAATTAAAAAATTTCCTTCAAGAGTATACTCCAAGCCCACATGTCTTGAGTTCTTCTAAATATTTCAGGAGAAATAATAGCAGTTCTAAACAACTTCTTACAGAAAACGGAAGAAGAGGAAATACTTTTCACCTTGTTTTATAAGACCAGGATTACTCCAATCCCAAAACTGACATTACAAGGAAAGAAAGCTATAGATCAATATTCTTCTTGAATGCAAAAACTTTTAACAGATTAGTAAATCAATATCTAAAGGATAACATATATACACATACACACACAAATACAAGTCTTTGTAAAAAGGACGTGTATCATGATCCATACATTAAAAGAGTAATATATCATGATGGAGTGAGGTTTACCTCAGGAGTACAGAGTTGATTTATCATCTAAAAAAATCCAACAATGTAATATACCATTTTAATAGAATAAAAGGGAGGAAGTATGATTTCAACAGATACAGAAAAAGGATTTGACAAAATTCCACACTTATTTTTCATAAAAGCTCTCAACAAACTAGGACTAGATTAAAAGGTGCATATAAAAATTATATAGCCAATTGAATACTTTTAAGGTGAAAATTGAATAACTTCTACCTAAGAACAGGAACAAGGCACGAATGCCTATTCTTACTTAGTACTTCTGTACAAAATTGTGTTAGGAATCCCAGCCATTACAATAGACAAGTTAAGGAAAAGGCATAGAGATTGGAAAAGAAGAAGTTAAACTGTATAGATACCAGGTCTATATAGAAAACCATCACAAATATCTAAAAAAGCTAAAAGAACTTGTAAGTCAATTTAATAAGGTCTCAGGATACAAGGTCAAAAAGCAGTTGTATTTCTATACAGCTCACAGCAACCTCAAATTTCACTGGTCTCAGCTTCCCAAGTAGCTGGGACTACAGAATGAAATTTTTAAAAAATAACTGTTTACCATAGTATGCAAAGAATAAAATATTTGGAAAGAAATTTAATGGAAGATGTATAACACTTGTATACTATGTAATTTCATCATTGATTGCATTTTGGTATTTTATGTATATTTTTCTAAATTGTTCATAGGACTATTATATTAATCTTAAATATTTAAAGCATGGTACTTAACTAATGTGACTTGCAGATAAGAAATAATGTTATATTCAAAAAAAGACAAGTTAGACACTGAAAGTGTTTTATTTCCTATAACCCTCATAACATTATAACAAGCACATAAGTGTATCTCTTAGAAGTACTTGTTTTCTAAGAATGGAAATGTAGATATTTCATGTTTTAGATGTTAGGTGATGAATACATGTTTGGACATATTAAGATTGAGACATTTTAAAAATATTCCAGTGTGGATATCTGGGAGGTGTCCTAAATGTATTTTCTGAATTGGTTGAATAAGTTTTATGAAATTTAATTTAAATTTAACGAAGAATATTTATTTCAGGAAACTCATTATCTGCAATATTAGAGGGAGAAGCACGATTAACTTTCTTGAATAGAGGTGAAGATTATGTAATGACAATGCCATATGCTCATTGTAAAGGTAAATATTTTCTATACTTGAGTTAGCTATTCCTTAAATACTTTTTTAGTAAATGTATATGGCCATGAATTATTATGTTTTTGAGGTTGATGGAGTCTGGCTTGTTATGCTGAGTATTTCTGTAGTGAATTAATTCACCCATAGTGGACTTTTTGTGATATATCCTTTAGTCTGAAGAAATTAATTTATAGAATGGAATTTCTTTGTATTTGCCTTATGTGCAAATTTTGAAATTGACGAAACTACCCATTATTTCAGAATCCTTAAAAGCGATTTTCGTTTTCTTCACCACCACCCTTTTAAAAAATTTAATTTACTATTTTTAATGTACTGAGTCCTTTAAAAATTTTTTCTCATCCCTACTTGGCAATTTTTTAAGGTTTATGTATTATGCTCCCTCCATTATTTAGAGTACAGATAAGGGTATTAAGTAATAACGGTCATTCGTGACATGCTGGACACCCAACTAATACCCACCTAATTCTGTGTACTTCACATTTATAAACTCATTTAATCATTTCAGCAGCCATGAATGAGGAAAATGAAGTGCAAAGAAGTTTATTGGCCTGAGATCCCTCGCTAAGGTGTACCAAAGTTAAGATCTGAGCCTTAGAAGTTGATATCTCCATAGTCTCTGAAACATTCAGCTTGATCATTATTTGTACCTTCTATTCCAACCTATTTTTCTTAAAAATAAACTTTTTTGGTAATTATCCTCTATTTAGGAACTAATTCGTGAAAACATAGAGATGACTTATAGTGGCCTCATTTCATAGATGAGAAGAAATCTGAGAGGGGTATAAGACTTACCCAGGACCAGCCCAGCTACTACCAAAGTGGCCAACTTGTGGCCTCAGGCCTGATGATTTTTAGAGTTCCATGTGTAGATCTTGAAATAGCCATGAAGTGAAATGTCTTGAAGTATGAATTGATAAGTATGTATAATTTTAAATTTTATGTAATTTGGATTAAATAAAATTATATTCCATGTAGATACCCATGCCATATCCAGTTAGCAATAGAGTAACAACTTCGTGGCAATGTTTTTATTGCTTAAAAAAAAAAAAAATTATAACTCCTTGTGAATGAGCATACAAAATGATTACAAAGTTTTCTGTCCTGTGCATTTCCTAAGGTGCTTCCCAAGTCACTAGTCTCACCAAGTATTTTATAGAAGTTCCACAGCCAGATAAGTCTGGGAAGCATCACACAGTCTGTTCCCCTTTTGGAAATTAGCATTGTGCCTTTGCTTCCTAAAGGTCGCCTCAGCTTAGTCCTGCAGCAGATGCGTACATACAACTTGTTTCACTTTAAGCCAGTATAATTTCCCCAACTTTTAGCCACAAAACCTATTTTGTTTGTTTATTTGCTTGCTTTATATAGCTGATTCTTGTTATCTGTAGTACTTACCACTGACAAAGTTACCATAAACACTGAATTAGCAACTATTAAACCATTGCTTCCAGGGGAAATATAAGGTTAGGTTTCTGTGAATCTCTTGTCACAGGATTTTCATTAACCTATCAGTACATAACTTTGTTTTATGTGTGTTCCTGTTTAAACACACTGTATGGAATTATAACATTAATTATATATTGTCAATTCAATAACATTGAACTAACAGCCAAGAGCACTAAAAGTCATACCTGAGCAAAGCTAAAACACACATATTTTCTTTCTTTTTTTTTTTTTTTAAACTTCATTCAAGTTAATATGAGGATATAATATTTAGGTTACATTGTTCTCACTTCCAGGGTAAAGTTCCATTTGTAGAAGAGCCCCTCACCCAGGTTTTAACACACATATTTTCTCTTAAGGTACGTCCCAGCTTTCCTGTACTTGAAACACTGGATAGTACTTTACCACTACACTTGAATCCATTTTTAACAGTGAAATCAACATAAAACTGAAAAATAGGGCATCAAATGTACTCCAAAAAGGGGCACTTTTATTTTTTTTAATATGGGAGTAATGTGTGCAGCAGGTGCCTCAAATTTTCTTCCTCTCTGCCCATGCTTGCAGGGACCACAGAAGCACTGTGAGTATTGGTGTGTTAGTAGGTGAATCTATGCAGGTGGAATCTGCACATACTGCGGGTCAGCTTGATGTGATCAGCTGTTACCTATTTATATCCTACAGAATCAACTTTATGTCTGCATTACAGATTTGTATTGATGTATATGTTTCTCTGGGAGGTTAGAATACAAAACTGCTTTTTATTAGCCCTTGTGTGTCTCTCTTCCTTATCTTCTTTAGGAATTCTTTATGGTACAATGACACTGGAGCTTGGAGGAGCAGTCAATATTACATGTCAAAAAACTGGATACAGTGCAATACTTGAATTTAAACTAAAGGTTAGTAGAGAGTGATGGTAGGTATCACCTAATTAAAGGGGAGCTGTGCTGTTTTAATCAGTAAAACTGTTGGTATTATGTAAGAGATGAGATGTAAGAAGTGATTAGATAGAAATTTCTTAGTGAATTAAATAAAACACTGCTTTACAAAATACCAGAAGGTTTGTGTCAACTTGAGCTCTAGCTGTGTACTTTGAGAATTGTATTAGTTAATGTTTCTGTGTACAAGTTACTCTAAACCTCACAGGCTTAAAAATAAATAACCATGTTCTGATCGTCAATTTGGGCAGGAGGGGGAAGGGACATATTACCGAGACCGTCTTTGGAAAATACCGTGTGCCTCAGTGAAAGGGAAATGTGAGAGCTTTCATGGTTGTGGTTGTAGGGTGGTACTTTGTGTTCAGATAAAAATATTTCTATGAAGGACATGATATGTATTATTAAATTGCTCTTGTGTTGATTCCTAGCTGATCAGAAATTTTGCTCAAATAAAAAGCATCTCTGACGTATTATTTGATGCAGTGCTTGTTGCTTGGTTTCTCTTTCACCTTAGCAGATTTTTACTTGTATAGCAATATTAATGCTTGAATATTATGATGAAAGAGCCCACAAGCATGTGCGTGTATAACACCTTCAAGGATCATATTGGAGCATCAAAAGTTTGTCACTGTGGAGAGACATCAGTAAGGCAGTACAGTAACCCAAAGTATATTCCTTCTAGTTTTATTTTTTGGGAGGGTTTCTTGATTATATATTTTACTTTGTTTTCTTTGAAGGCAAAATAGTATTTTTTTTTTTTTCAATAGATTGTTAAAACCACTAGGTTTACTGAGTTGTTTAATATAATGTCACATTGACAGGGCACAGCTTTGAGAGTTATGACCTGTGTCAGTTATATCAACATGATCTTTCTGAATATGTTCATTCTTGTTTGCTTTTTACCTATTTTTTTCCATAGCAACAATTCAAATTTTTTTATTAAACAGTTCTAACTAAAATTGAGGCATTATTTTCCCATTTATGCCTTCAGGAGCACTGTAACAATACTTACTTTTTCTTGTCTACATTATATGTAAATATAAGGCAAAAGTAAAATGTTTAACATTTTCTTTTTTAAAAGCCATTTCTAGGGAGTAGTGATTGTGTTAATCAAATATCAGGGAAACTTAAATTGGGAAAAGAAGTCTTAGCTACTTTGGAAGGCCACTGGGTAAGTACTTTGCATTTTAACTTTACAAAAAGAATTTATTCTATAGGAAAAAAAATTAACTGTCATTTTAAAATTAAAAGCTTTACTTATTCCATTGCTAAAACAACATTATTTAATATAAGCTTCAGCTAAATAGATACTTTGGTATTTTTTTATCAACAATATTTAGTTTTATCTAATATTTTATTTTTCCAAAATTTTTATATCAGTAGAAATAGCTGACACACATCACTTACTATGAAAGCACCATTTAAAAATGCTACTCATGGGGTGGCATCTGTGGCTCAAAGGAGTAGGGCATCGGCCCCATATGCTGGAGGTGACAGGTTCAAACCCAGCCCTAGCCAAAAACTGCAAAAAAAAAAAAGAAGAATGCCACTCATATGAACTCACGTAGTATTTAATATAACCATAAGAGGCAGGCTCCATAGGGGCCCGTGTTATTATTGTTTGTTATTTTCTCCATTTTATGGAGGCGCAAACTGAGGTACAGGAAGTTTAAATAATTTTCTCAAGTGGTGGAGTAAGAATTTCAGCCCAGAAACTCTGGCTTCAGGGCTGTGCTTTTATACATACTGCTTGTCACGTAGAAGATTGCCTGATTGCAATGAGAGTGATATAGGTGTGTATGAGAGCAATGGCTTTTATTTACTTCTCTCCTTACCTACTTTCATACTTAAGTGATTTTTATTATAGAGGAGCTTAAATAAATAAAAAGGATGTGATACTGAGTTCATTGATAGTCAGCATCATCTTTGTAGCTCCAACAAATAATGTGCTGTGCTTTGACAGTTTCAAGATGCTCGTGAAGACTTTGCATGTAATATTTAAAGTTCAGTAAAACTTGTGAAATCTCACAAACTTTCTGTGTACTCAACTAAATTTTTTAATTGACTAGTATTGCATATTTAATCTTAATGTTTTTGTAAAAATGTCAGCAAATTTGGGGCTTTTATATTTGTTTTTAAAATGTGTTTGGAGGATTAAGTAACGAAGTATGAATATATTACTAAACTATATAATCCCTTTCTAAATAAAGATAATTCTCATATTAATTTTTAATTTCTTTAAATGTAGGATAGTGAAGTTTTTATTAATGACAAAAAGACTGATAATTCAGAGGTTTTCTGGAATCCAACACCTGACATTAAGCAATGGAGATTAATAAGGCACACTGTAAAATTTGAAGAACAAGGAGATTTTGAATCAGAAAAGTATGTATACCATTTTTAGCTAACTTCGTGAAGATCAAAGTATTTTTAATCCCTTAACAATATGATCATTTTGTCACTTTTCTCTGCCTTCTGCCATATTTTAATTCAACAAAATAGTTTCCCATTTGTGGGATGTGACCATCCGCTGTTTTGGTGTATGTGAATGTCAAATAAATATGATAAAAATCATCTTGTTTTTCTGCAGCTCAAAACTAAAACTTTCGATTTTTCCCTTTCTCTTCTTATGTGTTTCAGTACTTTGAAAACAAAAAAGCATTTTTTGTTTGCATAAAATTATACTACTAATTTGTAATTCATAGTTTCTATCTGGCAACCAACCTGGTTTAAGCATGTAGGATTCTAGTAAAGGAATCTACTCTTGTTCTATTCTCTGAAACGCAGGAATACTATAACTGGATAGGCTGCCTTCCCCAGGACTTAACATTGTTTGGGTAATTATAACAGCCATAGTTACTATTCTTGAGTCATGAAATTCAACCCAGATCACTTATATTTATTGTATGTACATTGCCTAATTTTATTCTGATTATATCTCTTTGTGTTGAGATAAGGGCACTTCTGTGTAAGAGATAGTTGCTGGGCACATGATGTATGTTGTGCAGCCCGTCCTCATTGCATGTTCCCACACGCATGCCTTTTACACGCGGATTCAAGTCTATGTGTACTTTCCCTTTTGCACTCAAAATGGAAGTTGTCAGAAGGTGAAAGAATATGTATGCATCAGTTGTAAAATTCTGTTTCAGCCATAACCACATGATGTTTTCCATCCAAAACTAAGCTGCTAAGCTTTGCCAAGGCAAATGATAATTTTTGAGGTGTGTATGTAATTCATATTTAAAGATGAGGAAATGAGACTTTAAGTAACTTTTAAGTTTACCAGTTAAGATATGGCAGATCTAGGATACAGCCCAAGTCTGATCCCAAAGCCTTCGTTCTTTCAGTTTTAACATGTGACCTTACCAGATGGATGAGATATAGATGTTCTACTTGTATTTAACAGATAAAAAAACTGGTAGGGGAAATGATTTTACTGTAGTAGTCTTTTCTTTTAAATCGGTGGTTTTCAATACTTGCTGCACATTAAAGTTCCCTGATAATTCATGCATGAAGATTGAGAAAATTGCATTACACTAATGGATCCTTGAGGCCAGTAAATCTTAAGCAGTATGTGTAAGAATCTTCTGGGAGACTTGTTAAAAGTGTAGATTCTTAAACTTTATACCTTCATTATGTTCCGATCATCTTGGATCAGCAACACTGACTACCATTTATAATAAATTTCTCTTGCTGAGAAAATTAGTCTTCATTTAGGAACAGGTCTCTCTCTGCTCAAGGCACTGCGTTTTTATATTGTGACTCATTTCTAAGCATAGGAGCATGATTGTTACCAAAGCCAGGAATCCATCTGAGCATTATTTTCTCTCAAGGGGATTCAAGCCTATTCTATATAGATTTGATTTTCTGTTCATTTTTTAATACTGTGTATTAGACTCTGGCAGCGGGTAACTCGAGCCATAAATGCCAAAGACCAAACAGAAGCTACTCAAGAGAAGTATGTTTTAGAAGAAGCTCAAAGACAAGCTGCCAGAGATCGAAAGACAAAAAATGAAGAATGGACTTGTAAGTTATTTGAACTTGATCCACTCACAGGAGAATGGCATTACAAGTTTGCAGAGTAAGTAATTTAAAAAGAGTTTATTTCAAATAATAGTATAGTGTGTGACCTTTATTTCTAGAATATTTCTGTTCAATGGAATAGTCTTTTTTTTCTTTAAACTGTACATATTAATGTAAGATTTTAAACCTGACATTCCATTCATTATAAACTTTATGATAGTTAGCCTATAAAATAAGCTCAGAGTCAGATTAGATATGGGCACATCTTAATATGAGGACTGTGTATATAATTATCAGTGAACATTAAATCCTAGAATAGAAAGTTTTAAAGTTCTCCGTTCAGTCATTAAGCAATTTTTTTTAAATTTTACCTAGTACCCGACCATGGGACCCACTTAATGATATGATACAGTTTGAAAAAGATGCTGTTATCCAGACCAAAGTGAAACATCGAACTCCAATGGTAGGTAGCAAAAATATAAGGATATCTGACAGGTAAATTTATTATCTATGGGAATTAAAATGTTTACTATTTGGTTCTAAAAATTAATATATGAGGGAGCAAAATAGCAAGGTAGGCAGTACCAAGCCCTTGTCACTCAAAAAAAAAAAAAAAAAAAAAAAGAAAAAAAAAAGAAAAATGAGCAAAAGATGTCAGCTAAATTTGCCAGGACTCTGGAAAAGAGTCAGGTTTGTAGCAACCAAGTGAAACTGTTAAAAGCCAAAGAAAAATTCTTGAAAGCAACAAAGAGAAGTAATTTGTTACATACAAGGGTTCCTTGAAGGATTAATAACTGATTTCTCATCAGAAAGCATGAAGGCCAGTAGGCAGTGAGATGACAAAGTTCTAGAAGAAAAACCAAACTGTCAGCCAAGAATTGTATATCCAGCAAAACTGTCCTTCAGAACTGGGATAGAAATGAAAACATTCTTAGATAAGCAACAGCTAAGAGAGTTGGTTACCACTAGATCTACTATACAAAAGTTGTGAAAAGGATATGAAGGTTTGGCACCTGTAGCTCCTGGCTAGGGCGCCAGCCATATGCACCGGGGCTGGTGGGTTCAAACCTGGCCCGGGCCTGCCAAACAACAATGACAACTACAACAAAAAAATATCTGGGCATTGTGGCAGACACCTGTGGTCCCAGCTACTTAGGAGGCTGAGGCAAAAGAATCGCTTAAGCCCAAGAGTTTGCACTCTACTGAGGGCAACATTGTGAGACTCCGTCTCAAAAAAAAGAAAAAACTAAAGGATATGAAGGCTGTATGAAGAAATAAAGATTGGGCTCTGTGCCCATAGCTCAGCAGCTAGGGCATTGGCCACATACACAAGGGGCTGGTGGGTTTGAACCTGGCCCGGACCTGCCAAACAACAATGATACCTACAACAGAAAAATAGCTGGACACTGTGGTGGGTGCTGTAGTCACAGATACTTGGGAGGGTGAGGCAAGAGAATCACTTAAGCCCAAGAGTTTGAAGTTGCTGTGAGCTGTGATGCCACAGCACTCTACCAGGAGCAACAATGTGAGATTCCGTCTCAAAAAAAGGTAAATATGCAAATATAAAATCTAGTATAGTTATAATTTTAGTTTGTACAGGATTTTCAAAATAAACGAATAAAAGGTAATTTAATTACTCATCTTTAGTATTGAGCATGCAGTATATAACAATGTAGTTTGTTCCTACACTAAATGGGGAGGAGAGTGGAGCTGTAGAAGAGCAAAGTTGCTCTGTATTGTTAAAGTTAAGTTGCTGTCATGGCAGGGTGTTACAAATTCAAGGATGAATGTCATCCTCGTGGTATCCTCAAATAAATTATCTGAAAATATATACACAAAAGAAAATGAGAAGGGGGTCAAAACTGTTCACTATGAAAAATTCAGCCAAATACAAAGGAAGGCAGTAATAGAGTAAATAAGGGACCAAAAAGGAAAAAGACATACAGAAAATAAATAGCAAACTGGCAGAAGTAACTCTTTCCTTAATACTCTCCCAACAAAACCCAAATTGGCAGTATGAATTAAAATAAAAGGACTCTGTTCTGTCTACAATAGATTCACTTTAGATCCGTAGACTCAAATAGAGTCAAATGAAAGATTGGAAAAACATATTTCATGCAAACAGGGAAGATGAGGTAGCTGTACTAATACCAGACAGAATAGACTTAAGGCAAAAACAGTTACAAGAGACAAGAAAGACCTGATATATAAAAGAGTCAATTCATCAGGAATATGTAGCAGCTGAGCACAGTGGCTCACACCTGTAATGCCAGCACTTGGGAGGCTGAGGCAGGTAGATTGCTTGATCTCACAGGTTCGAGACCAACCTGAGCCAGAGTGAGACCTCATCTCTAAAACATAGCCAGGCTTTGTGGCAGGTGCCTGTAGTCCCAGCTACTTGGGAGGCTGAGGCAAGAGGATTCCTTGAACCCAAGAGTTTGAGGTTGCTGTGAGCTAAGACGCCACGGCACTCTACCAAGGGTGACCAAGTGAGATTCTGTCTCAATAAATAAATCAATAAAAGAATATATAGCAATGAGAAACGTACCAATCAACAGAGCCCCCCCCCCAATATAAATTCATATGGAATTGCAAGAGGCCATGAATAGCCAAAACAGTCTTGAAAAAGAAGAGCAAAGTTGAAGGACTCACACTTTCCAGTTTCAGAATTTTACTACAAACCTACAGTAATTAGACAGTATTATACCAGTGTAAGCATTAGGTATATCCTTACCAGAGGAATAGAACTGAAAGTATAAGTAAATCCATTCATCTGTAGTCAATTTGAATTTTGACAAGAATATCGAAACCACTCAATGGGAAAAAAAGTCTCTTCAACAAGTAGTAGTGGGACAATTGCATTTTCACCTGCAGGAGAATAAAGTCGGACCCCCTATCTCACACAATATATATGTAACTCAGAATGAACCTACAACCACAAAGCTTCTGAAGAAAATGTGTACTTCTTTATAGTCTTGTATTTGGCAATAATTTCTGTGATGTAACACTAAAAGTACAAGTAACAACAACAGACAGATAAATTGGACTTCATCAAAATTAAAAACTAATACGCATCAAAGGGATGCTATCAAGAAAATGAAGAGACAGTCTATAGTGTGAGAAAATATTTGTAAACCCTTTATCTGATAAGGGTTTAATATCAAGAATACATAAAGAGCTCTTACAAAGACAACTCAACTTAAAAACGAGCAAAGAACTTGGTTAGACATTTCTCCAAAGACATACAAATGGAAACTAATAAATGAGAAATAATCCATATCGTTAGTCATAAGGGAAATGCAAATCAAAAGCAAACTATGTACTGCTTCATACCTAAACCAACACCATGAAATGAAAACATTTCTAATATTGGGAACAAGATAAGTATGATTTGCCCAGCATGGTGGGTACACCTGCAATTCCAGCACTCTGGGAGGCCAAGGTGGGCAGATTGCTTGAGCTCAGGAGTTGAAGACCAGCCTGAGCAAGAGTTAGACCCCATCTCGAAAAAAGAAATAGCTGGGCATTGTGGTGGAGCACCGGTAGTCCCAGCTATTTGGAAGGCTGAGGCAAGAGAATCACTTAAGTCCAAGAGTTTGAAGTTGCTATGAGCTATGACACCATGACACTCAACCTCAGGGAGACAGACTCTGTCTCGAGAAAACGAAAAAGAAATTATGATTTGTAAATGCTATTATTTAACAGTCTACTAGTGATAACTAGCCAGTGTAGTCAGAGAAGTTCAGGGGTCTGTATTCATATTTTTGTGTGCATAAAAATATCTCTGGGTATAAACTAATGGCAGGTGGGTCCCTATTTAGTGGAAACTGCTTCCTTTTATGTTTTACTTGTTGATGTTTGTACCAATTTTTTTTCCCCAATTAAAATAAAGGTAATTTGATTGCCTGAGTGCATCATATCTTGTTAAATTTTAGCTAGACTATTTCATCTCTGTATTTATAAATACGGTGCCCATTAATAGTTTGACAGTTGTGCAACCTTAGGCTTTAATTACAAAATACAGTGCAAATTCACATAATATTGATTTTTTTTTTTTTTTCTTCAGGTTAGTGTCCCAAAAATGAAACATAAGCCAACCAGGCAACAGAAGAAAGTAGCAAAAGGATATTCTTCCCCAGAACCTGATATCCAAGACTCATCTGGAAGTGAAGGTAAAAATATTAAAAAATATTTATGCAGACTATTCACTTTAAAAGTCTAATTTTTAAGAAAGATATTACTATACTATGTTTAATATATGAAATGGCTTTTTCTATTAACTCAAGAAGATACACAAGAGGGGTGGGGGCAGTACAAAAGGTATTGTAGATCACAGATCATGCAAGACCACCATAGGAAAAAACACAGGAAATGGGAAAAGGGGAGACATGTGAATAAGACATGTGCTGTAATAGTAGTTCTTAACATCATATTAGCTTCTGAGAAATTGGTAGTGGTTCCTCAGATTGGATTCAGGAAGTATTTTTTGCACTTTCAGCTCAGTTCCAAGCTTCAAATAAGTTTTTCATTCCCAGAATAATACTGTAGTGTTTGGAAATCACAGGCAAGTAAAAGACTGTATAAAATGTATGGACTACGAGCTTAAGTAGTATGCCATTCTTGTTCAAGTCAGGTAATGTGTAAACTGTCTTGAACTACAGTTGAGATACAATCAAGAAAAGATTCAGGTAATGTCTAAGACACTCTGAAAAAGATTAAAATTTAAGCCATAGTCCCTACTAAGTTCACTCTGAGCTGGGGAGCCCATTTGCACCTAGGGAGATAGCACCTAGTTGGGTAACTAGGGGAATGGTAAATACCAGGAAATTAGTAAATGATGAGTGATAAGAGTTGAAAGGAGAGGGAGCTCAATTCAATTGTAGGGAAGGTTCTTAGAAGAACCCTGATAAATTATTACGATTTCTAATGGATTAATTGTAATCTAAGCTGGGGAGGGTCAAGTGGGGACAATAAGCTAGAATGGTAGATGGGTAAAATGAATAAAAGCAGGAGTCACATGGTCCTAATGTGCTAAAAGGGAGTATTGGTTGCAGTGTTGTTATTCCCATTTTATAGGAAGCTGAGACACAGACTTAACCTGTCTAGGGTCACATACCCCTTAAGGAGGTATATATATGTTATATATGCAAATATTTTACCTATAATGTACCAGCTGGCATTTATTGAGTAATTAATACATGCCAGACTATATGTTAAACACACCTTACAGCAAAGGTGTAAAGTTTGGTATTATTATCTCTATTTTAAAAATGAGAAAGCTAAGACTGGGAACGAGGTCAAGTAAGATCTGAACAAAAATGAAAAGGAGGGAATGGATATGGGAAGGGATTTAGAAAAGCCTATGTAGCTTGTTGGTTGGCAGTGAAAATTTACATAAGTATCAGAGCCAATTGAAGAGGCTTAAAGTTGGGTAACTAGGGGAATAAAAATAGCATTAACAAGAAAAAGTTCAAAGAAGCTCAGAAAGACAACTTCTGGGCAAATGCAGACAGAGTAAGGGACAGAGTAATACCTTCCCCAAGTTAATATCTGTATACATTTTTCAAATTAATTATTTTTGTTTTAAAAATTGATGCCATGCAAAATTTAGCCAATTTGTGTTTACTTAAATATAGAGTAGAACCTCCATAACTGACCACCTCCATTAACCACCTCCTTAAACAGACCAGCTATGCGCCACATACACCTATCAGTACAGTAGGGCTAGTTCCTTATGTGGACTACCTCCATATTCAGTTTACAGAGGTTCTGCTATATTTGTAATGTTCTGTGTTAGAAACTTCAAAAATACAGAGTGTTAATATTACAATAACCTCAAAACTACAAAAACAATGCCTAGGGAAATTTTTATGGTATGGGACTCATTAGTTTGAACTGTAGATTGTGTTTATGATTACAACTTCATTCTAAATGTCTTTTTAGCTCAATCATTAAAACCAAGTACAAGAAGAAAGAAAGGGATAGAACTGGGAGATATTCAAAGTTCCATCGAATCTATAAAACAAACACAGGAGGAAATTAAAAGGTAATCTATACTGACAGTGGGTATTCATTTGAGTCCAAAGGAGTCATTTAGAATCCTGTTATGTAGAAATTCACATGCAAACTTTACATTTCTGTAACATTGCTAAGCTAAAATAGAATACTGGCTTCTATCACCTGAGGTCTAACACTTAATGAAATACTGCCAACACTAAAATACTAGAGGCAAAGGGGAGGTTGTTTATTCTCTGGGAGGGTACAGTTAAGAGTTTGCTTCATGTTATTGCTGTAGCACGCCAGGAATGTAGCTGCATTGGGTGTGGAGGTGGGTTTGTTTCTGAGAAAGACAGTTAACAAAGGCTCTGCAATCCCTTTTGTGCATGGCTGATATTTAATTGGAATGTACTAGTTGTTGAATTATTGAAATAACTTCCATAGCAGTGGGTAAATAGTCACTGCCTGGAGACCTTTGAGTACTCTTGCAGTTCCAGACTTGTCCCCTTAAAACGCCACTCCATGATCCAACAACTAAAGTTATTAACACTTGGGGAGTTTCCTTGGAGAAGGGGTCCTGATCCTATTTGCTAAGACTAGCATGAGTTCAGCTAGCCTAGCTGCTTTTATGTTTTTGCACTCAGTGCTAGATGTTCTGGTTGGTTGAGAGAGAAAGAAAGATGTAAATGTTCTCTATTCTTAAAGACATTACAGCTTAAATTTAGTTGGTAATTTCATCTCCAGCCTTGGCTTCTGCCATTCCCAGGAACTCATCTTTTGCTCTAGTCCCGTGAAACTCCTTACATCTGAGAACATGCTCTGCATTGCTGCAACTTTGCTACACTGAATCCACTTCTTACATTGCCCTTCCTCTCAACTTGCCCATCAAGAAAATCCCTGTTTATCCTTCCTTGAGAATTAAACTCAAATGCCACCCTTATTTATACCATTTCTACTCACCTACCTTGCCTCAGTTCGCATGGCTCCTGTGCATCCTCCTTGTGAGTACTTCATCCACTGCAGAATCGCCACTGTGTGTGTCTCCTGCCCTTGGGGGTCTAACGGCCTGTGAGCTCCTTGAGAGCAGAGAGCGTGTCTTGTGCATATTGGTATCATCAGCCTTATGTAAAGTGTTCAAGTTTACTAATTTAATTACATTTATAAATTAATTAGCCTACTTCATTTTTTGCCTTTTTTCTTTCTCTTTTTCTACACTGGTTAAGACATTTTAATAACAGAAATCAAAAAGAGAATTGGTATTTTACTAATCAGCTCTTTTTAGCCTAAACCATTTAGGTGGACATGCATGTGATGATAGTATAAGCTCATTTTATAACTAAATTAACACTGACTTTCATTATCATATGAAATGCCTGGAATCGTCTTCAAGTTGGGAATGTTATTAAATCTAGCTAGTATTTTTTCCTGAGAAATTTAGGATTTTATTGTACCCCCTTCTCTCTCTCTCTCAAGTAAAGATACAAGACTTAGCCAATGGAAAAGCAAAATTTGTTTTAAAACCACTGTTAGAACAGAGAAAGGGATAATCTCTATACCATCATGTGCATCAAAGTTTAACAATTATGTTTGATGCACATGGTTAATATGCTTGGTACAGTGTGGAATTTAAACAAAGCCTAATAGTGGCTTCACAAAGCATTATCAGCTGCTCCCTGTTTGGATAATAGTAATTGCTTGAACTTGTTACTTTAGATAATGTAACTAAATGCTCTGTGACCATAAAATATCAAATTGTGAGTTCTTTGCTAACATTTTTGAGAAATCATTATAAAATTTATTGTTTATTTTTACAGAAATATTATGGTTCTTCGAAATCATTTAGTTTCAAGCACACCTGCGACAGATTATTTTCTGCAGCAAAAAGACTACTTCATCATTTTCCTCCTGATTTTGCTTCAAGTCATAATAAACTTCATGTTTAAATAGAAGTTTTCTACTGTTGAATCAGTGAACTAGAAACATGAGATTTTGCCTAGGACCAATGACCAACTTGGTTTGGTCTTTATTAAAACATCACAAAATTTCAAAAAACCTAGGGGATACATGGAGAGGTGTTAATCTTTCGTATCTTTTATCCTTAACCTGAAACAAGAGCTATCCTATTTGGTTATTAAAGTGACCTGTGTGTTAAGTGCCAGGACATTTCTAGCTTTCGTGAAAATGTGTCTACATGTGAGTATAATAAATCTACATGTATACACAGTTGTCTCTTATGTACTCTTACCTGATAGTAGTCTTTGTATTCTGTAATATGTTCTTAGATATAACATTAACATTGTTCATAACAAAAATGCTATTACTCTTATAAATATATGTAATCTATTTTCTTCATAAAACAGGCACAAAGCTTTTATCAATAAGAAATTACAAATTGAGAAATGCTGGAATAATAGACATGAATAACTCAGTACATTGTACTGTTAAAATAATTTCCAAACACCCAGCTCAGTTGTCTTCTTATAAACAGCAAGAAAATAGTGTGAATGATCAGTGTATAATATGGAGACAGGTGGCAGATTGCTTTTAAAAAGTTTACACAAGATTTTTTTAACCCCTAAAATTTAACTTAGTATTTATAGATACAGGTATGTATGTACTTACGTGTATATCAATATGAAAAACCGTGTATGTAACTATTTGGATTGATTATACTACTACTTTAAGCACTTGTTGAAAAAAGTATGGTCAAAATTGACTGCTTTTCTTTTTCCCACATTTTTGTGTTTTTTAAATCAGCTGGTCCATCTTAGGTCAACTTCTAGAGATGTTTGTAGGGTATATGGAATGCTGATAATTCATGTTTTTTATTATGAAACTTTATTTTAGCTTTCATTTAGAGTTAGACTCTAGTATGTTCAGTGAATAAGTAGAATACAAAAATTATAACCAATATTTTACTTAAAATGCCAAAAAGAGAAAGGCAGTAAAACACTGTGTGGTGGCCTTTCTACGTACATTGAAATTGGTTTATTTAAAATGTGCAATAAGTCAAGCATCTGAGAAGAGTATCATGTCTGAAGTTTAATTCCTTATTATCCTCCTCTGTCTTAGTAAATTCTTTCTGTGGCAAAACCACAGTTCTTTAAGATTGCTTTTGTTCAGCTCAGGCATACTTTTTCCTACGTTTTTTTGTTTCTTCAGTTTAGTATTTTGACATTTTGTTTTTACATAAATACCAACAGTCTGCAAAAGCAAGTTTTGCCAAGGTAGTTAAGCTTAGGAACACAATGTCTTAAAATATATCTTGGAATCCTGAAAGTACAGATTTTGAAATGATTCTTAATGAAAATGGAGGTCAGAGAGTGGATCTGCTCTGGCCACATTTGCCTTTGCTTGAGACTGTGAGACTAATAAAACTATAATCAATTGTTTATTATGCTATGATAAATACAAAATCAAGGGATGAATGCTGAATTATGAAAATTAAAATGATAAAAAGAGCTTGCTCTTTTCCCCTAACAAATATACCTACCTTAACTCCTGTGTTTCTATAAAGAACCATTCACAGCTAGACGCAATGGCTCACACCTGCAATCCTAGCACTCTAGCAGGCCAAGGCAGGTGGATTGCTTGAGTTCAGAAATTAAAGGCCAGCCTTAGCAAGAGCGAGACCCCCTCTCTACTACAAATGTAAAAATTATCTGGTAGTTGTGGCACATTCCTGTAGGTACCGCTACTTCGGAAACTGAGGCAAGAGGATTGCTTGAATTCAGGAGTTTCAGGTTGCTGTGAGCTATGCTGTCACAGCACTCCATCCAGGGAGCAGAGTGAAACTCTGTATCAAAAAAAAAACAAAAACAAAATTTCCCATGTTTTCTTGACAAACTAATGTATTCTATATGTACATGTGAAATCATTTTTTAAATTGATAAAAGCATAAATAAGATGTACCTATACTCAGTATTTTCATGACTACAGTAGAGCAAGTGGGTTTTTTTGTTTTGGTCATATTTCGTATTTGTCAGTATAATTTTGTATTAACATTCTGTTCCAACATTATGTTCAACCGCCTACTCGATATGTGATATTTTGTAAATACTGTACAATTTGATCTTTCTTATGGTTTAAATTAGCATTAATTTATTTACATGTAACTTCATTGGCTAATGATGAAAATAATTGTATCATTAAATCCTGAAAACTTAAAATTTTTTGTTAGGGACCCAAATCTTAGGTTTTTGGTCCTATCAACTTGTATATTATTTTTATTTGATCCAAATGGTGTCTTATTTTATGGGTATCTTCTAAGACTAGAAAGGTAGTTATTTTCCTTATTAAAAAAAAATTTTTTTAGGGAGGATGTTATGGGTTCTTACCCAAAGAGTCTAAACACTATTTCATAAGAGCAGGCTTATTGGTGACAGTCTTTATTTACTAAAGTCCTCTCAATGCTTTTAATTGTATGACTTCCTTTCTATAAACTGAACACAAAACTCAGGAATTGGTGGCTTAATTTTAGATCAGTGCTTATATAGTAGGATTAGTATGTGAATCTTTAAAACACATAATTAATTTTGTACTTAGCCATAATATGTAATTGACTTTAAATTTTCTTTACCTGAGAATAATCTCCTTTCATACATGGATTCATAGTATGATTGACAGTTTCCAGTTGTCCGAGAGCCTCTTGAGGGTTTCTAGAATTTACAATCTTAATGACCAGTTTTCTTCAAAAAAGTATCAATTTTATTTTCCCACATAAAAAGTTAAATACGTAATAATTACTGACATGTGCATTTCTTTCTTGGTTGTTAAATTACTGTGCCATCAGTCATCCACCATTTACTAAGATGTAACTGGCCCAGGAGGGTAAGGCAATAATAAATAGGGCATGTGAAATGTTAAGTTTCAGCAATAGATACTTCACTTGTGTTTCATGTCAATACTCTTCTGTATCAATTATAAAGGTACAATGTAATCTTTGTCATAGCTCAGTTGGCAACTGCATTCCATTGAAAAGTTGGCCTTGTAAAATACAACCATCATTTAGTATTCACGCTTTTGTGCCTTTAAGAAAATACTTTGTCATTTTTGTGTTACAGAACTATAGTATGATTTGGTGTTTATAGGCTTGTCATAAAAGAGTCATTTCTCTGTGTCATTTTATTTCCTTTTATATAGCTTTAGTATATTTAAACGGCAATGCTGTACTTTTATAAGGGTTTGTCTATTTACCTATTTCAAATATATTCACTCAGACATCACTGAAGTAGACTTGTCAGATTCTGAGATTTGTAAACAGTGCCTTTTTGATGGAAATCACACTGTTTTGGATGTCAACTTGTGCCATATACAGACAAAATTTTGTGGCAGGCAGTTTTAACTTTTTGAAGAATATCTTAAGCAAAATTTAAGAAAACAAATATATAAAATTCCATTTTCCTAGTGTTAAGCATTTCTAGTGAGGAATGAATATTTTTGGTATTTTGTTTGAACATAAAGTTATGACATTGATGAGCCATGCATGACTTTGAATTATGTTAAATAAACAGAAATAGAATATTAGCATTTATATCAAATTTTCCGATTTGAACCAATAGGAGAAACCACAGAAATCAGTTTGTTTCCACTTCTACCTTATTTGACTAAGTGCAAAAAGAGATTCTTTAAAATGTATAACCTGCCATTATGATGTAATTTGGTTTCATTTTGTTCTACCTATTGTGTGAGTTCAGTATTACTTGCTTTTTGTTACTTTTGACGTACTGTTACAGTTTTTAATTGAAGATGGACTGTTAAAATTGTATAGGACCAGTGTCTTCTTAATATGATTAACATATTGAGAACAGCCACAAGAGACCCATGACAAATGAATGTGAATGTACTTTCTAAAATATTTAGAAAAATTCATTTCTGCATTTATCATGTAAAATTATTTTAACATTGTAACATCAAAATTTTCCATTTAAAGAAAAAAATGCCATAAAACATTTGAAGTGATCAGCAACAGAATTCAGCTAATTTTTTTTCACTTTTTAGCATGCTAAATATACATCTCAGTTTAAATATTGTTTAATGGCCATTTATAAATTCAGGCACTACCACTGGTCAGTTTTGTATGATAGAATAAAAGTATGTTAACCTGCAGTTTAAGTACAGCACACTGTCAAATAATTTTCCTTAAGGTGCATAGTAAATGTACAGATAGTCAAAGGCTACTGTTTTGTAATGTATTACATTTCTAATCTATTATTCCTAACATACTATAAATGTTTGCAGAGACAAAAGAATTGGAATTTTTCTAATATGTAAAACATGCTGACTTCTTCAAGTAGGCATTCTAAATAAAGTTTTTTAAAAAGAGAAAACTGATCAACTGACTCTTGATATAACATGGTGGCCAAATTACTTAATCCTGATTTTAATTTTGGGGGTTGGGGTGCAGGAGGGGGTAGCTGCAAAGGATGACAAAGGGCTTGAAAAGAATTTAACAGAATCCCTAAAGTATGCTTTACTTGGTGTTTAATATTCATTCTTGAATCTTCACAAGAACCTTAAAATAAGTGGAAGTCGGCTAGATTTTATACAAGAATAATCTGAAGTTCAGTGAGGGGTAGTGGCCTACACCTATACAGTAAGAGTGACAGGCGTGGTGACTCACACCTGTAATCTTAACACTCTGTGAGGCCAAGTCTGCTGGACTGCTTGAGCTCAGGAGTTGGGAGACCAACCTGAGCAAGAGTGAGACAGTCTCTAACCCCGTGTTGTGGCGGGCACCTGTGTCTCAGCTACTCTGGAGGCTGCCGGAGGAGGATCACTTAAGCCCAAGAATTTGAGTTTGCTGTAAGCTATGACGTCACCGCACTTTATCCAGGGCGACAGTGAGGCTACGTCTCAAAAACAACAAAAAGAGTAACAGCCCACTCTGTGTAAGAGCACAAATGTGAAGCCAAGTCCCCACGGTACACTTTAATACTAAAAGAACTCTAATATTAAACAGCACTTCACATCTAAGTATTTGGATCTGCTTGAATCTATATTAATGTCACCCCTTCGTGATGAATAGAGACCGAAGAAGCATGACTATTAAACTAAACCCATAGTAAAGTTTTTTTCCCTCCCGCAAATCACCTTTTAGTCCCATAATGAGTCGACATCAGACGACTGCACATCTGTCATTTCTGCTACAGAAAAGGTCATTAAGTTGGGGGACTGGGGGTTTATTGATACGTCAGGAAATGTGGCAAAGCTCCCTGCGGCAGACAGAAAACCTGCGATTCACGGCTGGGGCCGGCCCTCCGCGTCTTTCCTGCATCTAGGAACTACGTTCGTGATGGTAAGAACAACCCCTGTGGAGGAAGAACGCGCGTGAACCCAAGGCAGAGGTTGCCCCACCTTCCCACGGGCCCCGTCCGCGTCCTGACTTGGGGCACGTGTCGGGGGCTCTGGGGGTCGGCGAGCAGCCGATGCTCGCGGACAGAAACGAATTCACCTCGGAGCCGCGGACCGGCCGTCCCCCGGGGCTGACCTGGATCCGGGGCTTTCCCGCTAAGCCGCCGGAAGTGCAGTCGCCGCGCCCAAGCCGCGCTTCCGCTCCGGCTTCCGGCTCATCCCTGTCCCTTCCGCTTCCGGGCGGGCGCGCCGCGTCTCTGTGGCGTCCTGCGAGCTGGCGACGGCAAGTGGCGGAGGTCCGAGGTTCTATGGCCGCCGCAGGGTCTGTGAGAGCGGCCTTGCAGGTGGCCGAGGTGCTGGAAACCATCGTGAGCTGCTGCGTTGGGCCCGAGGGGCGGCAGGTTTTGTGCACGAAGCCCACTGGCGAGGTGCTGCTCACCCGGGACGGAGGCCGCCTCCTGGAGGCGCTGCACTTAGACCATCCCATGGCCAGGTACCCGCCTCCCTCCCTCGCCCATGTCTGGCACCCGAGGCTGTTTCCCAGAGCCTCTCGTCCCCTCCCGAGGCTGTGCACCTGAAAAAACTGACCTCGGGTGAGACCAGTGTGCGCGGCCCGAGAGCCCTGCCCAAGGGAATTCTCGTGGACCCCAAACTTTATTAATTCCCAGAACGCTTTTCACTCCGCTCAACCCTGAGGTCTTGGAATAGAACAAAGGAACTTGGGGAGAAAACTAAAATTAAAGGTGTACATCAAAGGGACAGTATTCTTATTTTATGATTATAGCTGTGAAAACATAGTTTTAACTTGATTCAAATATCAGAAGCTAGCCTTCTGAAAATCTGAGTTCTTTTATTTCCTTTTTGTACAGGATGATAGTGGCCTGTGTTTCCAGTCACCTCAAAAAAGCAGGAGATGGTGCTAAAACATTTATCATCTTTCTTTGCCATTTACTTAGAGGACTTAATGCAATCACAGACAGAGAAAAGGATTCTTTGATGTCTGAAAATACTCAAACTCATAGAAGGCATTGGAAAAACTGTTGTCAGTGGAAATGTATTTCCCAAACTCTTCTAATGTTTCAGACACAAATATTAGACTGTATCATGGACCAGTACTTAAGTAGACACTTTTTGTCTATCTTTTCTTCTGTTAAAGAGAGAACATTGTCTAGGAGTTCTCTAGAATGGCTGTTAGAAGCATACTTTTGTGGAAGAGTGGGAAGAAATAATCAGAAATTTATTTCGCAATTGATGTGTGACTATTTTTTCAAGTGTATGACTTATAAAAGTGGGATTGATGTATTTGAGTTAGTGGATGACTCTTTTGTAGAGCTGAATGTGGGTGTCACTGGCCTTCCTGTTTCAGATTCCAGAATAGTGGCTGGTCTTGTGCTTCACAGAGATTTTTCTGTGTACTGCCCAGCAGATGGTGACATAAGAACAGTGGTAGTAACAGAAACTCTTCAGCCTCTTTTTTCAACTTCTGGATCAGAGTTTATTCTAAATTCAGAAGCACAATTTCAAACATCTCAATTTTGGATTATGGAAAGGACAAAATCAATAATGAAACATTTACATAGTCAGAATGTAAAATTGCTGCTATCTAGCGTTAAACAACCAGATTTAGTTATTTATTATGCGAGACTGAGTGGCATATCAGTGGTAGAGTGTCTATCATCAGAAGAAATTTCTCTTATCCAGAGGATCAGTGGTCTTTCTCCATTTGTACTACCACAGGGCTCTTCACAGTGTGAAATCTCTAACACCACTTTAGTGAAATTTTGTAGACCCCTCATCCTTAGATCCAAAAGATATGTTCATCTTGGCTTAACTAGCACATGTGCATTTATGCCACACTGCATAGTTCTTTGCGGACCAGTGCAAGGTCTTATTGAACAACACAGAGGTGCTTTACATGGAGCATTTAAAATGCTCTGGCAGTTACTTAAAGACCTTGATCTAAATTACATGACACAAGCCAGTGACCAGGATGATGCTTCAAGCTCTCTTATCTATAAGAATAACAGAGAAAGTAATCAGTTACAAGAACGTGGAAATGGCTCACTTCAAAGACCATGCCCGAACACAGTTGTAAAGAACAAAAATAAATTGGAAAAAGCTCAAACGCATTTAAAAGTAATTTCAAATGTAGAATTAGAAACGTATATTCCATGTTCAACAGTAAAACTGACACCAACAAATACATTCCAAAGAGATCAAACACTCAGATGTTTGATAATTGATGACTGTGAACCATTGATTGAGAGTAATTCCACTGCTAATTCAGCAACAGAAAACACTAGAATAGACATTTCTTGTGAAAATTTAGAAATTGCTGGAAAGGGGAGCACGTTAGCAATGAGATGTAAGTTACTGGATATGTGTACTCCCCAGAGTTACCATTCCTCAGCTATGCCAGCAGGTTGTGTTTTGCCAGTAGGTGGTAATTTTGAAATCTTGTTACATTATTATCTTCTCAATTATGCCAAGAAATGCCAGCAATCAGAAGAAACGGTGGTTAGTATGATCATAGCTAATGCACTTTTAGGCATTCCAAAAATTCTTTATAAATCTAAGAAAGGAAATGACAGTTTTCCACAAGTATACATAAGAGCTCTCCAAGCACTGCAGACCAGCCAACCTGTGGGAAGCAGTCAGACAGGTTTGGAATCAGTAATTGGCAAATACCAGCTACTAACTTCAGTTCTTCAGTGTTTGACAAAAATACTAACCATTGATTTGGTAATCAACATTAAGAGACAACCTCAGAAAGTTCAAGATGAAGATTCAGAAGATGAACTATAACATCAGAATTTTTTATTAATCAAACTTTTTACTTTTGAGTCAGGGTTTTGCTCTGTCACCCAGGCTAGAGTGCAGTTGCATCATTATAGATCACTGTAACCTCAAACTCCTAGACTCAAGGGATCCTCCTGCCTCAGCCTCCCAAGTAGCTGAGGATATAGGCATGCTCCTCCATTTTCAGCTAACTTTTATATTTTTTTGTAGAGATGGGGTCTTTGCAATTCTTTACAAGAAGTACACTAAGGCCACTAGGCCATTCAGATAGAAATACTAAATTATTTTATGGGACTAAACTAACGGAGAAACCCTTCAGGTGGGAGAAGTTAAGGTGTAGTTAAGTGTGTCCATTTCCCCTTTTATGTCTCTGAGTCTCAGTTCTGTGTTAGTCTGCACAGGATCAGGGGAGAGCGTTTTATATACAATAGCTCCTTTTTACCCTTCTATATCTTTTTGCTCTAGCTCACCTTTTCCACCTTTATATATTTGGTTCATGGAATCATTTACTCTCAGGCTTGAATGGGGTCTTCAAATGCCCTCTTGGTTTAATTGTTTATAATGTAAATATTTGTTTTATTTATACTAATTTTTCCCTACTCATAATGTGTAAAGCAATGAATAAATCTCAATTTTTTTTCAAAAAGTGTATAAATTAGGTTTTACTTTTATGTCCCCCTTGGTTTATTACCATTTTACTTGGAAAAACTTGAATACATTTTCACCATCCATCTGCCACTGAATAGATGTGACCAGAAATATGACTGTCCGTTATGAACTCCTTTACTTCTTTGTACTTAAAAGTTAATACCAGAAAGGATATGAAATTCATACTTTGATTTTTTTTTTTTGGTTCCTAAAAGCTTGTAAAGATACTTCATGTATTTCTTGGTTTTCCTTGTATTTGTTGCATAGCCAGAATTCCCTGGTAACAAATTTGACAATTTTTATTTCTAATGTGAATTTACAAATATTCTTATTTTAATTGTAAAGCTCATAAATGCAGGTAGTATATGCCTCTAGTTATGGATAAGGCCAGTGTCTTCTACTTTTAGTAGTTCTGTATAACACCCAAAATAGTGCTATTTATTCCAAATGTTTAGAAGTGCTTACTGAATGAAGGAAGTGTTGTCTTTAATCTGTTCTTAAATTCGTGCTTCCAGTCTACTTACTCAAGACATTTGTATTTACTTGGGTTGGGATTAAGTTAGGAAAACAGAAAGATAATATTTTAATTACAGTGAGGAAGTAGTGACCATTAATGTATTTGAAAACTGTAACAGTCTAGCATGATCTTTGTATTACCTATAGTTCTGGGTTTGTTTGTTTGTTTTTTAAGATTTATGCTATGATACATTATTTCTGTGGAGAAAATAAACTGTTTCTTTTACTGAATTCATGGATGAATAAACCTACTTTAAAATTGCTGTATAATCTTTTTCTTTTTCTTGGTTGTTTCCCATCAGGTCATTTTGTTCTATTTGGTTACTGTTCTTGTGCTGCTGCTTTCAGCACTCCTCCATTACTGAAGGTATTCAAAGACTTTTCCAGTCACGCCAAATGCTTTGCTATGGTAAGCATTTTATACATTATAAGTAGTCATGAGTCCAGGAGCCCTTTTGTATTTTTGGCACCTGGTCTCACATCTTGCACACGATAGATATACAATGAATGTCTGTTGAGGACCTATTTGTTTTTTTTGTTTTTTTGCAGTTTTTGGCTGGGGCCAGGTTTGAACCCGCCACCTTCAGCATATGGGGCCAGCGCCCTACTCCTTGAGCCACAGACACCACCCTGAGGACCTATTTGTTGAGGAATTAGTCAGCTGGTCCTCCATAGATGAGGTTATAATCATTTCTTCATATTTCCATAGGCAAAGGATCTGTTTTGGTGAGAAGCAGAATGTGTAGAACAGATCTACACAAAGCAATCTTTTTTAAAGATTTTAATCTTTTAATGTTAGTTAAAAGAAAAAAAAAAGCCCTCAAACTAGGTGATAAGTTATACTTAATAACTTTCATCCTCTCGTAAGTTATCCTTATTTACAGAGTAACACTAGGGAGTTTACGTCAGTGGGTTAGATAGAATACTTCTAAAGATATAATTACATTATGTGTGTACTCTCACCCTCAGCCACAAAGGATTTGAGGTGACCTGCAGTTAGAACAGACAAAAAAAAAAAAAAAGACCCGTGTTACAAAAAACAAAACCAAACCACCAAACAAAAAAAAATCACAGACAAAATTATGGTAAAATGTGAATGAAAATTAAAGAATCGAGACCAAAGAAAATGGGAAGACTATTTAAGGTTAAGCTCATGTTCCTATTTTGTACTGCTGCTTGATGAATAATCCCAAGACTTAGTGGATTTGGATCATTATATTATTTGGCATGGTTCTGGGGGGTGATGAGGCTTAACAGGACAACTTCCTCTGTATTCTGTTGGTTGAGCAATCATAGAGGTCAGCTGAGGTTCCAGGCAGGAGAACACAGGCCCTGCCACTCACTAGGCAGAGTGTCAATGTCACATTATAAGAAGAGCATGTGGGATGGGATATATTGAGGCAGTATCTTCAGAAAATAGAATTGGCTACACCATGGGAGAGAAAAAGAAGACAAATATGCATTAACTTCTGAGTTTTTTATTTTATGAAATTTCATGTCAGTCTGCCTTCCACAAACACATTTTCTTCAATAGTCTTTGATGAACCTAATTTTTTTTTTTCTTAATGGGACAGTGCAAGGCTTTTGTTGTTGAGACAGAGTCCCACCCTGTGCCCTGAGCAGAGTGCAGTGGCGTCATAGCTCACTGCAACCTCAGACTCAGGCTGCGGGCATCCTGCTGCTCCGGAAGCCACTGGAATTTCTGGCGCTTGCCGTGGTGCCCGGCTGGATTTTTCATTTTTTTAATGAGTCAGGGTCTCGCTCTTCACTTGGACAAGCCTCGAACTCCTGAGCTCAAGCAGTTCTGCCTCAGCCTCCCACAGTGCTGGGATTACAGGTGTGAGCCACTGTGCCCAACCAGCCAGCCATTTTTATCTCCAAAACAATAAGCATTAAATAGTTGAACATTCTTGAACTGCTTCGACCAGATAAGCTATTTAATCATATATGTAATACAGAAATTGTCATAGTATACATGTTTTAGACTAAAAGAGAAGGGAAAAAGGATTGTGATTTGATCCTGAGGTTTTATCAGAAATTGCTCATCCCTCAGGCCACATCTATGGTGCATATTTTTATCTATAAAAAAAATTAAAAAAAAAAAAAGAAAGAAATTGCTCATCCCCACACAGGAGATTGTCGTTCCCTTCAACACGGCTCATCAGAGAAGACAACTGCAGCTCACACACCGTGTATGTGTGTGTATACAGTCGTTTGTTGCAAGTGTGCAATAACGAAAGATTAGTAATCCCCTAACCTAAATGGATACACAAGCTAAAAGGCAAGGGGCCGTGATTTTACAGGGGGAAACATGGATTGGGAAGAGGTAGAAAGAATGTTTCTCATTACACTCTGCACACTTTGTTGTTTTGATTTTTGAACCAAGTGAATACCTTTTTAAAAGTAAAATTTTAAAAATGGATTAGAGCGAGCACAGACAGAAGGCTCCCCAAATAGTAATGTGGTCAGGCCTCTGATCTAAGGAAATGCAGAATTATTATGGAAGAAAGACTGTGTGAGACACACCACTACAGACCAGTGGATACAGCCCCTACAAAGAGAATATTTTCTTAGCTAACCCTGGGTTAGGGTTTTCCTACCCATTCTGGAAATGTGAGATCATTCTTGCTTCACAGGCTGCAAAAGACAAGGGAGCAAAGGATGAGGGTCAGCAAGCAGTGTAGACTTCACTTCCTCGGGAAATTTCCACCATCTGGCTTCCCTTTATGCAGACTCACCGTCAGATTTTTGTGAGAATGCTGGTTATGTCTCTGTCTTGGGGGCTGACTCAAACCAAGCTTGGGAATGTGATTGACTTATTTACAATGAGAGCTGTCACGGAAACTAGAATACTCCAGACCATATGACCAAGCTTTTAAGCCAGATAATAATCAGGTGCCTGCTCAGTAAGCATGGAATCAAAGCAAGAGGATGAAATGAACTCCACGATCCTCTGCTCCCTGGCACAGTCCTGGGCCTCTTCCCTACCTGCACTTCCTTCTTAAGAGATCCAAAAAAACAACCACCACCAAAAAGAGATCCTATCCAGTTCCATGGCTTGGATGCCACTAGCAGGTAATTCCAAATTTTTTATTTCCAGCCAAGATGTCTTAATCTGGTTTCTCAACTCATTTGTCCAGCTACCAATCCTGTCTCCACTTGAATGTTCACCCTTAACATGCCCAAGATAGAGTTGCTATTTCTCATCCCCTAAACCTGGCCCTTCCGCTGTTGTCCTACCTCAGGTAATGACATCACCAGTCTCCCACTTGCTGAGGACAAAAACCTAAGAGACGCATCCTTTTTTCTTTTGTGTCCCACAGCGCATCTATCAGCACATCCTGCTGAGTCCGCATGCTGAACAGACTTCAGATCTGCCCATTTCTCACCATCGCCAGTCTAACCTGAACCACTTCCTCTCTCGCCTGCATAGCCTTCCACTGGGCTGTTCACCATCTCTAACAAAGGAGGGAAGACATCAATGTACTTACATGAAATCAAGGGTTGCCAGGGAGTAGCGTTCGGAGGAATGGTTAACTAAGAAGGGATATGAGGAAACTTTGGGGGATGATGGACTGTTGTGTGTTTTGACTGGTGCTGGTTATAAAACTGTATGTGCTTATCAAAACTTACAGAACTATTAAAGAGGGTAAATTTTACTAAAAATAAATGATGCCTCAATAAACTGGAATTTTTTTTAAAAAAGATAGTTTCATACAAGCACTTTAATGGAGGGGTACATAACAGTGAATTTTTTCCTATGTTTTCTATATCATCCTGTGGTATTCATTCCTGACCAGTTCAAGGTGGACTGTGATAATGTGTTAAACCTACCTAGAGGCTTATCTGTGGCTAACAGTCAATGACAGTGAGTTGCATTTGTGTGCTTGTGTGTGTGTATGTGTTTTGGTGGACGGGATAAACACATACCAAAGTAAACAAAATTTAGTGGAGTTTTGGGGATTAAAAATGACATGTTCTCATAAAGCTGCAATCCCCAACCCCTGGACCACAAACTGGAACTGTTAGGGATCCGCCTGCACAGCAGGAGGTGAGCAGCTCAGGGGACAGCAAAGCTTCGTCTCTGTTTGCAACCAGTCCCCACCATCTGCGTCACCACCTGACCTATGCCTCCATTCCAATAGTGACAGCATTAGATTCCCATAGGAGCAACAACCCTGCTGCAGCCTGCGTGTGTGAGGGATCTAGGCTGTGCGCCTCTTAGGAGTATCTAATACCCCCATTGAGCCCCCATCTGTGGCAAAATTGTCTTTCATGAAATCAGTCCCAAGTGCCAGAAGGCTTGGGGACCACCAATGTAAGGTACAAAGGGAAGGAATGTTTTAGAGGTAACAAATCAAGTTATTTTTAGAGTAAATACTATCTTTTTGTTTGCTCTATTTTTCTTCTGAAAAGATGTTGCTGAATAAATACAATTCTAAGATCAACAATGATGCTAAGATCAACAATGGAATTTAAAAATTACTCTTTTGTTGCAAAACCAATAACGCGTATGAAGCAATACAGGTTTTCCTGGTTCAGAAGCTGATATAATGCCTGAGATATCATCCTTACCCAAGAGGCTGACGCCGTTAAACTCCTGTGAAATTACAGATTTGAGAACAACACTGTTTGTGGCAGCATTGGGCTTAACTTTGAACAGCTGAGCTCTCAGGGTTTTCAATATAAAATGTTAATGAAAATATCGTGGGTAGAATTCCATCATAGAAATTAATTCATTACAAAGCCATGGGAAGAAACAGGCTACAACTGCAACAATACTGTGAATGGATCTCAAAAGAAGCCAGGAACAAAAGCGAATACCTTACGATTCCATCTACATAAAACAAAACCTGGCGAAACTAGTCACAGCACTTACAAGTCAGTGCAGTAGTTCCCTTGCAGAGGACTTGGGGAGCTAGTGACCCAGACAGCATGATACATATTTCTTGGGAAGGATGATTATTTATATATCTGGGAGCTGCTTATACAGTTATGTTCAGTCTGTGGTATCCATATATACATGTGATATATACTTTTTTTTTTGAGACAGAGCCTGAAACTGTCACCTGGGTAGAGTGCTATGGCATCACAGCTCACAGCAACCTCCAACTCTTGGGCTTAAGTAATTCTCTTGCCTGACTTTTTCTATTTTTAGTAGAGACAGGGTCTCACTTTGCTCTGGCTAGTCTCAAACTTTCCACCTGCCTCGGCTTCCCAGAGTGCTAGGATTACAGGTGTAAGCCGCCAAGCCAGGCCAATATATGTACTTTTATGTGTGTATGTTGTACTTCAAAAAAAAAAGTCTTTTAAAAATTAAAAGCCATGTGGAGCTACAGAAGGCCTGTGCCCTAAAGAGAAATGAGGACAGCAGCCCAGACTTCACCACAGTCACAGATTCTCTCTGAAAGAAGACCTCTCACTCCACGCACTTGACCACAGCAGCCCACACTTCACCACGGTCACAGATTCTCTCTGAAAGACGACCTCGCACTCCACGCGCTTGACCACAGCAGCCCACACTTCACCACAGTCACAGATTCTCTCACAAAAGATGACCTCAGACTCTGCCACTTGACCACAGCAGCTCACACTTCACCACAGTCACAGATTCTCTCATGAAAGATGACCTCACACTCCACGCACTTGACCACAGTAGCCCACACTTCACCACAGGCACAGATTCTCTCACGGAAGACGACCTCGCACTCCACGTACTTGACCACAGCAGCCGACACTTCACCACAGTCACAGATCCTCTCTGAAAGACGACCTCGCACTTCACCACAGTCACAGATCCTCTCTGAAAGAAGACCTCAGACTCCACGCACTTGACCACAGCAGCCCACACTTCACCACAGGCACGGATTCTCTCTGAAAGAAGACCTCGCACTCTGTGCAGTTGACCACAGAACTGTCCTCTTACCTGAGAAGACCCCTCTCTTCTTTGTTTGTTTTTTAAATTGCCAGATAAAATTGTATGTATTTCCATTGTTCTGTATTATGTTTTGGAGCATATATACATTTTGAAATGACTAAATCTAGCCAATTAACACGTGTATTACCTCACCTGTTATAATTTTTGTGATAAGAACACTTTAAATCCACTGTCAGCATTTTTCAAGCACACAATATATTATTAACTACAGTCAGCATTTTGTATAATAGGTCTTTTGAATTTATTCCTTCCATCAAACTGAAATTTTGTGTCTTTTGACCAACATCTCCCCAACTCCCCCACACACCCCAACCCCTGGTAACCACCATATACTATCTACCTCTATGAGACCACGTATAAGTAGGTTCCACGTTGAAGTGAGATCATGCAGGATTTATCTACCTGTGCCCGGCTTGCTTCACTTAACACAATGTCCTCCACGTTTATCCACGTTGTAACAAATGACGGGATTTCCTCCTTTTATGGCTAAATAGTACTCCATTGCGTACATCTGCCACATTGTGTTTATTTATTCATTTGTTGATGTGCATTTAAGTTGATTCAGTTGATTCGTGTACTTGCTATTGTGAATAGTGCTTCAGTAATCATGAGAGTGCAGATATCTCTTTGACATACTTTTTTCATTTCGTTTGGATAGATACCCAGTTGTGAGATTGCTGGATCATTTGGCATTCTATTTTTAATTTTTTTGAGAGGCCTCCATACTGCTTTCCATAATGGCTGTACTTAATTACATTCTCACCAATTGTATACAAGTATTTCCTTCTCTTCACATCCCTGCCAACACTTGTTAACTTTTGTTTTTTGGTAATAGTCATTCAAACAGATGAAAGGCAGTGTCTCATTTTGATTTTAGTTTGCATTCCCTTAATAATCAGTGATGTTCAGCATTTCTTCATAAACTGTTGGCTGTTTGTATGGAACCTTCTCCTTGGTGGCTTCAGGAAGGGTTAAGGAGCAAGGGAACACCAAATCAAGCCGAGCAATCAACAAGGTGACGTACATCATAGCCCAATCACCCTCATATTCTCATTACAAGATTTAGGGTTTTATGCAATAAATTTCAGACATTGGTGTATGAAAGTGGTTGAGCATAGCATTTCTGTTGGAAGATGGAAAATCTGTTGTTTTGTATTTCTCCTATTCTCACTATTTATATGCACATTTATCAAGAACAAATTTATAGACACCTAGCACTCTGGGAGGCCAAAGATGGTGGATTGTTTGAGTTCACAAGTTCAAGACCAGCCTGAGCAAAAGGGAGACCCTGTCTCTACTTAAAGTAGAAAAATTATCCTAGTGTTATGCCTGGTGCCTGTAGTTCCAACTACCTGGGAGGCTGAGGCAAGAGGATCTTTTGAGCCCAACAGTTTGAGGTTACTATGAGCAACGTTGACACCAAGGCACTCTATACAGGATGACAGAGTAAGACTCTGTCTTGAAAGAAAAGAACAATTTTATGCAAGTCCCTTTGCCAGAAGCTGTGAGGGATGAAAAGACGCATAAGACACAATCCTGGGGATCTCACAGGGATGTGAAAAGGTTAGCCGGAATTACGGAGCAGTATGTGAAGGTGGAATGCAGAGCACTAAGTAATCACAGCTTTTGTCATGTGAGGTGGCAGCTTACTGTGGGCAGAGAAAGCTTAGCAAAGGGGAGCAAACTTGAGCTGGAATTTGAAGGAAAAGATTTAAAGGAATAAAGTAGATATGGAAATGTGCAGATAAATTTAGAGAGAAACAGCGTGAACAAAGATGCTGAGGGATCACTACGCAAAGGAAATTTAACTGTAATCGCCTATGGCTCAGAGTCTGAGAAGACACACTTTAAAAAAGCAGTTCAGCAACTAAAAGTATAATAATTCACATCTCTACTGAAATATTTACAAGACTGCCCACAGGAATCATCATTTCTCCTTTTTTTTGAGACAGAGTCTGACTCTGTTGCAGTGGGTTGAGTGCCATGGCATCATAGCTCACAGCAACCTCAAACTCTTGGGCTCAAGAGATCCTCGTGCCTCAGCATCCCAAGAAGCTGAGACTACAGGCACCAGCCACACCTGGATAATTTTTCTACTTTTAGAAGAGACAGGGTCTTGCTTTTGCTCAGGCTGACATCAAACTCCTGAGCTCAAGTGATCCATCTGCCTTGGCCTCCCAGAGTGCTGGGATTACAGGTGTGAGCCACCACACCCAGCGCCAAACATCATTTCTTAAAATATTCTTTTCATCATTCCTGAATGGCTGATATTTAATATAACTAGACCAGAGGTTGTCAATTTTTTTTTCTGTAAAGGGGCAGATATTTTAGTCTTTGCAGGTTAGACAGGTTGGGTTGCACCTACTCTACTCTGCATGTATAGCACAAAAGTAGCCACAAACAACATATTAATGATGGGTGTGACAGAACTTCAGTAAAACGTTACTAGCAATAACAGGTGGCAAGTTGAATTGGGCTCACAGGCCATAGTTTGCTTACCCCTGAACAAGGCTCATCCAGTATCCCACAAAGTCAACTCCTCCTCACAACCTAAGTGTGATCTTTTTTTCTTCTTCTTCTTCCTTCCTTCCTTTTGCTTCTCTCTCATAATTAAATTTTATTCCTTATGATGCCAGTTCCTGTTTTGCTTTAAGAACCCGGGTCAATAGGTAGAGAAAGGAAGAACATGAATTGCCAACATACTAGGGAACAACTGACTGTTTCTAACCAGGGAGAATGAGTCAACCTAGGGACTATTTTAAGAAAATTAATCTGGCAGTACTGAATTAATCTGCAGGGTGAATTATAATGGGTATTAACAAAAAGCAAAGAGACAAATTAAGAGGTAATGGCAAAGAATGTGTGCAGTGGGTGTGGAGTCTAAACTAGAATGTCAGCTGGGAATGGAAAGAAAAGAGGGATGTGGGACAGAGTGTGACTCAAAGACTAGCTGGAGTTGACACTAATTAGATGCACGGGAGGAGGCAAGAGGGTCAAAGAAGTGAGTGAAAGATGACTGAGATGCAGAGGCTGAGTCAGCAGGGAAGTATCTCAATCGTTTCTGTGTACTCTTCGAGTTGTCCTATCCCTATAAATGTCAGTGTTCCTTGGATTTCTCCAGCCTTCTCTCCTCTAGACTCCTCATGTCACTTAATACCATTTTCCTGGATGATGCTATCTAAATTCATGATTTTGACTGTGACTGCTGAGCTAATGATTCTGGAATCTGTTATATCTAGTCTCTGGTGAGCTGCAGACACATTTTTAAAACTCTCTAGAATTTCTAGGAAATAGGAAGACACCAAGGCCCCTCACTCAGTGTCCAGTTGAGGTCTGATTTTTACAGTACTTTCGAGCTAATAAGTTAGCCTGTTACCGGTTTGTGGATGCAGACAGAAGGAACAAGACTCCCGGGCCAGAGACAAAGGTTCTCATTACTCCCACAGAGCAAGCAGCATGGGTATCAGCGTGTTGACCTCAGTTGCCTTTACAGCCAAGTCCCAGGAGGATGAGATGGGGAGCGAGATGGGGAGCCAGACGGAGGCCTGTGTGTGCACTGGACTGTGTTATAGGAAGGGGAATGCAGCTTGGGGAGCCTATGGGTTTATAGCAAGCAGTGCACAATGCTGCTATGTGTCCTGGAAGGATTCCTTCAAGAATGCTCATTGCAAAAAGAAGGCTGAGAAAGGACCCAGGGAAAGACTGGTCAAGATTTCGCATTCTAGGATATTCAGCAAGATGCAGAGGAGGGCAAGAGACCCATGGAAGACTGATTGGGTACTCAGCGGGTCTAAAACTGATCCTTGAACCTGCTCTTCTATCTCCAGACTTGGTGAAGGGCTAATCTGCTCCTGTCACCCAAACTGGATGCTGGCAGATATTCCAGGATCCTCCCTGCCACTTACTCCCCTCATTCCATTAGCCAGCGTATTAGTTTCCTGTGACTGCTATAACAAATTATCCCAAAATGGAAGACTTACAACAATAGAAATGTATCCTCTCATAGGTCTACAGCCCAGAAGTCTGAAATAAAGGGATTGGAGAGCTGTAATGCCTCTGAAGGCTCTTAAGCCGAACTGTCCCTTGCCTCTTCCAGCTTTTGGAGGCTCCAGGAGCTCTTTAGTTTGTGGCCACCTCACTCCAATCTGTCACCATGATCAAATCACCTCCTCCTCCCCTGTCAAATCTTCCTCTGTCTTTCTCTCTTGTAAGGGTACTTGTCATTGGATTTAGGGCCCACCTGGATAATCAAGGCGAAACTCTCAAAAATCCCTATTTAATCACATTGCTTGCCATATAAGATGATAGTCACAGGTTAGGACACAGACATATCTTTTGGTAGCCAGTTGGTGACAACCACCAAGTCCAGTAGAGTCATTTTTATACAATAAATAGACATTGAATTTAGGAGATATCTGCATAGAAGTCATGGTTTCTATGAAAATGGGTGAGTCTCAGTTCAAGAAGAAGAGCTGAACAATTATGTAGGGAGCTAGGTGTTCTCACAGACTTAAAAAAAATAATCACATAGTTCCTGCACTACATATAGAAGGTATTTTATCCCATTTTCACATGAGGAAACTGAGGCTCGGAGGACTGAGGAGGGGAAGAGGGGAAGGAGGAGGATGTTTGGCAGAAGGAGGGAGGGCGTGTGGCGGGATCTCACCTAACGTGTACATTGTGAGGGTGTATAACACGCCCCCTGGATAGGGGGCTCTTTTACAACTGGAACTTTACCCTGGAAGTGAGAACAGTGTAATCTAAAAATTTGTACCCTTATATCAATTTGAAATAAAATAAAAAAACAGCAACAAAAATGTTTGTAATAATGGTGGTGATGATGATGGATAAATAGACAATGAGGCAAAGACAGACACAAGAAACAGAGACATGATGGGGCAGACAGAATTTACTGAGCAGCACGTACCAAACTTCATCTCATTTATACAAGCAATAAGCCCCATCCATGGGCTATGAAGTAACTATTAATAATTTACAGAAAACCTAGACTCAGCAAGACGAAGTAATTTGCCTGAAGTAACTTCACCACACAAGTGGCTGGTGATCAGATCAGAAGTGGCTGAATGACTTTGAAGTTCATGCTGTTAGTCACTAGCCTAAACGGTCACCTTCTAGCCCTTTTTAACATTAGTTACCAATATGTTCAAAACAAACAGCTATAGAACAGAAAAATAGGCTTGAGTCCCATCTATATCCATTAGGCCCTTGGTTGGCAAGGATTCCGCAGATATAAGAAGCCTTATATCTTCTCAGGCACAGAGGGCTAGCTTTGCACCCTCACTGGGGGGGGGCCCGCCCCCCCCCCCCCCGCCGCCCGCCCGCCCACAGCCCGGGTTCAGCGGGCCGGGGGCGGCAGATTGCCGGCGCG
>CAUYPK010088520.1:0-65005 GCA_963574355.1 Loris lydekkerianus
AAGAAGATTCATTCTTATCATAGAGCTTTAGCAACCTTAATTTACAGGTTTGTTTAAATCGAGAACTTTCACGTTTTCTCTTTAAGAAACCACTTTATGGCTTTTCTTTGGTATGTCTGAGTTGCCAGCATCACTACTCTTGCTTGCTCTTTGGAGCCATTATGAAGTCAAATAAGGGCGACTTGAAGACAAGCACTGTGATACCAATGCAGCTGATCTGCTAACCACGGTGGCTTCTGAGTGGCTTGTGGGCAGGTAGTGTATACAGCATGGATACGCTGGACAAAGGGATGATTCACATCCTAGGTGGACAGAACAGGACATAGCAAGATTTCATCATGCTACTCAGAATGGCACATAATTTAAAACTTATGAATTGTTTAGTTCTGGAATTTTCCATTTAATATTTTTGGGCCACAGTTGGCCATGGGAAACTGAAACTGAGAAAAGTAAAACTGGATACTGGGGACTACTGTATTTAATAATAATAAACATATCCTAGTCCTAGCCCACCATATGGGGTATTTCAGAACTGTTTATAGAATTGAAATGCCTTTGAAATGAAACTGTTTATAGAAAGAAATGCCTTTTTCCTGCTTTCCAGATGCCACTCGGATGTCCCATGTAACTTCTTTCTTCCATCCTTCTGTCCCTCACTTCCCCAGTTCTTGGCCCAGCTGAAGATCATGGACTATAGCCTGCTAGTGGGCATCCATGATGTGGACCGAGCCGAGCAGGAGGAGATGGAGGTGGAGGAGCGGGCAGAGGACGAGGAGTGTGAGAATGATGGGGTGGGTGGCAACCTGCTCTGTTCTTACGGCACGCCTCCGGACAGTCCTGGCAATCTCCTCAGCTTCCCTCGGTTCTTTGGTCCTGGGGAATTCGACCCTTCTGTTGATGTCTATGCCATGAAAAGCCATGAAAGTAAGTAGGAACCTGTGCCTGTCCTGTCCAGCCCTGCCCCCATCTTACCCCCTTCAGGCTCATTGTTTAGACACTTCTGTGGGTGTCTAGACCTCCACTTCATTCATTGCTGACTTTAGCCTCCTGGTTCTGTACAGGGTCACTACCAGTCACTAGGGCTCTGAGGTTCCTTCTCTGTCTGGCTTTCCTTCACGTCTCTGCTTGTCCTGGATGACTGAGGTTCTTCTCGAGTTCATGGGACAGACAAAACCTTGTATGTGTGTGTACTGTCATGTCAACCCCACGGAGTAGTCGTGAAGATCAGAGAAGAACTATGAAGGCTTCTGAGAAAGAGCCCAATAGTTATTCCTGTTTTCAGCTCCCGAGTGATAGGGATAGATATGAACCTCATGTCTGAAAGGCTATGAGTGTGTTCCAGCTGCTTTCTGCTCCTCTCCCTGCCACTGTGTCCTTCCCTGCTTCCCTCGTCTTTCAGGTGCACCCAAGAAGGAGGTCTATTTCATGGCCATCATTGATATCCTCACGCCATATGATGCTAAGAAGAAAGCTGCACATGCTGCCAAAACAGTGAAACATGGGGTGAGTCCTTTCTTCCTTGTCCAGAGCCCAGTAAAGTACTCCCCTCAGACCCCCAGAGAGGGCAGGCTCAGGCCTCCTGCTCGAAGGGACACCCCCACCCGCTCCTTCCCAGGGTAGAGAACTAGAAGAGCAGTCTGCCTACCTTACCTTGTGTTCCCTGCCATCTGCACCCCACCCACTCCCTGTCAGGCCAAGTAATATGCCCAACTTGTTTTTCCCTCAGTTCTCTGGCCCTTAGGGCCCTGAGCCTGCCAGCTTCTTTCCCCGGGGACTACTGGGCATGTTGTGCATCTTGTTAAACGGCCAGTAATAGCTTTGTTTACATGCCCACACTGCTTCCCACAGGCCTGTTTCCCCATGAACTTGAAACCACTGTTTTCCACGCGGGGCCTTTCTATTATCTCCCCACCGCCTTTCCTCTACCTCAGTTAGGCCTGGGGCTATAAATCAGATTGGGGCCAGGGCAATTTGAGACATGTGAACCACTTCCTAAGGTGGTTTGCTCAGTCTGTCCAGCTAATTCAGCTCTGATGCTAAACAAGAGGCTCCTGAAGACCCAGGCTCCTCCCAGGTGCAGCCTCCTGATTAAGGCCAAAGAACTTGACCTGAATTGACTTTTGTGTATTACAGGCAGGGGCCGAGATCTCGACTGTGAACCCTGAGCAGTACTCCAAACGCTTCAACGAGTTTATGTCCAACATTCTGACGTAGTTATCTTCTACCTTCAGCCAGACCCACAGAGCTGGATATGGGGCCAGGGATCGGGAGAGGGAGAGGGTGCACTGGGGCTAGATGGGAGGGTGGGGTGCAGATTGGGGGGTCGGGAGAGAGCTTTAGCAATCATACTACAGCCTGTGACACTGAAAGAGACTAGCTGGGGAGGAGGGGGATGGCTACGTGTGCTCACAGGATGTACCCTCACCTTCTGCTTACCCTTTATTTTTTTTTTCACCACATTTGACCCCTGTTAAAAAGGGGTTCCCCTTTTGGTACCTTGTAACCTTTTTAAGATACCTTGGGGGTAGATATGATTTTGTGGGTTTATTTGGGCTTTGTTTCTGAAATTTCATTGCTCCAGGTTTGTTATTTAAAATAATATATGTCATCACCCTATCCACCCTACCCACCCCTGCCCAGCTCTTCCCATTTCCCTTCGATAAGAGAGGTACCCGGTAGACCCAGCACACGGGTCCTCTCAGAGCAAGGTGCTCTGATGACAGATTGGAGAGGAGGTCAGACGCCTCAGCCCTGCTGCATTTGATCTTCTCTGGATTAACTTTTTAATTTTATGGAGTATTGTGCACAACTTCCTTCACTTTTCAACCTCGGATCCACGTCGAAATTACATTATTCCTCCATCCTGTCCTCCCAAAGGAGTACTCTAGATCATCACCAAGCATCCCAGAGGGGAGTGAGTTCATCCTCATGGGATGGTGATGGGGGGAGCTGCTGGGTTCTCGGACATCTGGTTCTCAGAGAACCTCGTGATCATCACCCAGCGCCAGGTTCACAGTCCCTGGAGTTCAGATGTCCTCTCTGTAAAGCCTGCCTCCCACTGGTTCAAGAGGAACTAGAAAGTACCTTTGGATTTACCAGGATCCTCATGCTTAAATGGCTGTTTCCCTTTGGGAAAACACCAGAAACTGATGAGTATCAAATGAGGTCTTACACCCTCTATCCATTTGCTTCCTTTTGACCTCCTCCCAGGCACCCTCACTCTGGCTGAGCTTTTAGCTCCAAGCACCTGGGGTGCTCTTTGCAGAGATACCTCTTCAAGCCCCAGGACTACCGTGTAGGTAATCTGGCTCCCTGTGCCTGTGGTCTGTCACCTGGACAGTTACAGCCAGCAAGGCATCCCCTACTTTGGAGTGTGGCATCCAAGCCTGAGGTTGCTTCTGAGTCACTTGAGAATGTGACCTAGGAAATCCAATTTGGAGGCTTGATGTGGGGTTTACTTACCCCACAGACTTTTCTTATTGCCCCCATCTAGACTGTTAGCACATCTGCAGTCCACAGGTATCCTTGGAAGGAGTGGCACCTGGCAGCTTCCTTCAGTGTTTCCACACACCTTCAGAGCCTGCTACCCAGGCCCTCAGAACTGAGCTACATGTGTCATTTTGATGCCGTCAGAGTCTGGTCTGGCTAGGAGAGGAAGTGGCCCTGTTGCTCTGCATTGGGGGAGGGAGGTACATTACTACATCTTCTCAGCCACTCACCAGGAACCTGGGGTTTGGGATAAGATATGGTGAGACTTGTAGATAACCCCAAGGATGTGAAGATGGTTTGTGGAACCATTTTGAATGGATAGATTGGTTTCCTGTGGCTCTCTCCAAACCTGGCCAAGCTCAGCTTCTGGAGTAGGAACCAGCATTATGTCTGTGCCCTACTCACAGCACATAGGTTAGGAAGGAATGGAGATGGCACACTGAGGATATCACTGAGGCTGCTGGATGGGGTGGGAGCCCTTCTGGTACGGGCAGATGAGACTCAAACCACTGCCCTTGCCCCAGCAAGGGGCCACAGGTAGCTCTGAACAACTGTGGGAAGACCACTAAGTGACTTGGGGAACTTGGAATCTAGTGGCTCGTGGAGAAAACAAATTTGACTTAGGAAAGGGAATATGTAAGGAATAATGTCTGGACTTGATTTCCCCACCTCATAATCAAGAACGAAAATTTGGATCTGCTCCTAGTCAGGTCGAGCATCTCCAAAGCGTGGAAGGCTATCTTCCTGCAGCCTCCACAGCCTTGGATGCCCACTGGCTTCTCTGCATTTGGTCTGCTGATCATGTTGCCATGATGTATATGAAACGTGTAACACAATCTTAATAGTTAAAGACTACCCTACCAGGTATCTAACTTGTTTTAACATTGCGTGTGTGTATGTATGTATGTATGTGTGAGGTTTTTTTTTTTTTTTTAATATTGTTTACATTTGAGAGTTAGCATTCTGTTTCAAATGCTTTTTGTTTTATGACAGTATTGTTGATTGGATCAAAACATTTTGAGCTGTGGCTTGGTGGATTGTAGATTTTTTTTTAAAGGTCATTTTCTGTGCTATCTTCAAAACCTTTGGCTCTCGAATTATTTTGGCATTCAAATGTTTAAAAGCTATTTATCTTGGTTTATACAAGTTTTCTTTCTCTTGTTTTATGATAAAGATGCTCTATTTGGTCTGCAGTCTGAATGTAGAGAAAGTGAACTGATTCCCAAACAATCATCTGCCCTAATGCTTTTCTTCCCTTCTGGGCAGTAGAAGGTATCTGAGGGGAAGTGACCACCCTCAGCCTCACTCCTTGGGGCCATGCAGGAAAGCTCACCATTCTTAGGGCAACCTAGAACAATTTTTGATCTCCCAAGAAGAAAAGAGTATGAGAAGGAGGACATGGCTGATTGGGTGAGGTCAGGATGAGCATAAGAACAGGATTCCTCCCCATTCCCTCATTCCACCACCTAAGGGGCAGCATCCAGTCTCACCTCCAGTCCCTGCCCCTCTCCTTCCCAAGGTCCACAGCTAAGAAACTAGAGTCTCTGCCCAAAGTGAGGAGTGTCCTAAAAACTCCACTAAGACCACTAGATGGCCTATGGCCCTGTTCCTGTTAATTAACCACTAGGTCTGTGTCCCCCAGCACTAGCTCCTTCCCTGTGCCCTGCAGCTTGGGCGTTACAGGGCACGCCAGGAAGCAGCAGTTCTAGGCGCACAGGTTGAAGCAGTGCTCCATCTTTCCTTATCTAGCTCAGGGGTCACTGGTCTGTGGCAGGTGTCATGAGTTGCCCCAGTGCCTGTTCTTAGTGGCACTAAGTTCCCACCACAGGCAGCTCTCCCTCCTCTCTTCTTCACTTTTTTCTCTTGCCTGTGCTTTAGGCTTGAATGGATCTGGTAGTGCTCAGGGTGTGAGACTAGATTCCTGCCCTGGTGACTTTCCCCTCTATTGTCTGCCAGGGCCTTGGGAGGTGTACCAAAGACCCAGGACTTTTCTCAGTAGCCAGTCCTACCCCCCACTTGTCTTTTTACCAATTCAGGATGGGAGAAAGAAAAAACTTCAGCAGTCTCCAGCATTTGAAATATTCAAGTGTTGGGGGCCAGAAGGGACTATGTTTAAACAACCTTCAGAGCTCTGGCCTTAAACCTGTGGTTCCCCCAAGTCTAGAGACCTCACCTTTCTGGCAGTAATTTGGGCAGGGGCTTCCTCATAGGGAAAACTTTCAGACAACTGCCCCCAAACCTACCAGCCATCTACACAGGGGACATTAATATGGCCCTAGCCCTCCTCTGAGATGTGCCATTTATAGTGCCCCCAAAGGAAAAATGAGACTCAGCTGTCCCTCAACAGATTGTGCTGAGATCCCAGGAAAGAGAATAGGGAGAATACACCCACAGGAGTCCCTTGTCCTTGCCCAGAGCCATTTTGTAAGGAAGTGGGAGCCAACAATCTTTAGGGGAAGACCCAGTGCTGCTCAGCACACCCCGGCATCAGGTCACGTCATTGTAATAAAAAAATGTGAATGATGTTTAGATTCAACTTTTGGAAAAGCAGGACAAACCATCCCATCATGTGTGTGTGACTTCTCAATTTCCCATTTCAATTTACATTTTTTAAATAGGAATTTTAAACCCCTTGTGCTTGTCTAATGTCTGCTCTAAACAGTTTGAGACTCTGTTACTGTTTTAAAATGCATGCATGTTAAGATGAATCTCCAACCTGAGGAAAATAAAACTCAAAAAGCTTTGTGTATATCTGTTATGTGAGTCCTTTGGAAATGGCTTCCTCACTTCCACCCCCCAGAGTTAAAAGGTTTTGGTCCAAGTTTTAGAGGCATTTTGGGCTAAATCAATGTATGGCTTGAGTTTAGATAAAAAAATGTGGTCAGTGATATCCCATTTCAGATGCAATTCATAAGCAGTGGTTAAAAGCACAGCACTGAGGTCTGCCTGTTAGCTGTTACTACTGTCCACATGGAGGGATGGACACACCACCCTCTCTTTCACTCCTCCAGTGGTATAGAACCAACACTGGCTAGGAGCCAACACCCAACTTCAAGGCCCAACTCTCCTCTAATTAGCTATGTAGCTGACTTTGAACTTGGCACTTCTGTGTACCTCATCTTGTCCATCTGGACACTTTTAGCTTAAAATCTAGTGGTTCTCATAAAGTGTGGCTCCTGAATGAGCAGTTATCAGTAGCATCTGGGAGTCAGAAATATAAATTCTCAGGGTCTAATCCAGATCTACTGAATCTTCCAAGTGATTCTGTTGGAGGTAACATTTGGGAACCACTCTGCTATATAAATAATCTACTTGCTTATTTATTATATCTGCCCTGCAGGTTGCAAACTGCAATCACTTGGGGAATTTTAAAAAAAGGTGCCAGGCAGCACCTGTGGCTCAGTGAGTAGGGCGCCAGCCCCATATACCGAGGGTGGTGGGTTTGAACCCGGCCCCAGCCAAACTGCAACAAAAAATAGCCGGGTGTTGTGGTGGGCGCCTGTAGTCCCAGCTACTCAGTAGGCTGAGGCAAAAGAATCGCCTAAGGCCAAGAGCTGGAGATTGCTGTGCGCTGTGCTGTCACGGTACTCTATGAGGGTGACAAAGTGAGACTTTGTCTCCAAAAGAAAAAAGGTGCCTAAGCCCCCCTAAAAAGTCAGAATCTTGAGGAATAAGTTCATGGTATTGGTGTTTTAGAAGCTCCACAGGTGACTAATGTGCAGGCCAAGTTAAGAAACCTCATCTTACCTCAACCTCCTTGTGGGTACTAAGTCAAATTTCTACCTGAATCAAAGAAGATTTAAGGGTTTTCCAGTAGTTTAGTGAAATGGGTTTTAGGCTTTAAAGTCAACAGAAATGAGTTTATATCCTTGCTAACATGGACTTGGGTAAGTTATTTAACTCTCCATCTCTAAACAAAAATAAGCTCAATTACTTTGAATCATCATGATGATTAAATTCTAGAAGCGCTTTGTGTCAGGCCTAGCATACAGCAGGGATGCACCAGTGACTCACAGATTACTCACACTGGTGTATGTGCGGCCCATTTGTAACTGAGTAGCTGTTTGTAACTGCCCAGCTGGGGCAGAGATCAGTGGGGAAGCATCAAAGACAAGTAGGAATGAAAGAAAGCCTATTTTATTTCAAAAAAGGAAAAAAAAAAAAAAAAAAAGAGGTGGGCTCTGGAAACAGGGTTAGTCCATTCGGGCCTTCAGTGTCCTGGTGGTGATTTTGTCCTTCTCACTGCAAAGGGAAAAAATGACAAGAAAACCTCTACACCATCTAGACTGACTGCTCCTCCCTCTCCAGCCCTCACCTCCAACCCTTGGGCCCCAGGCAGAGAAGCAGAACAGACAGTTGCCCTGCTAACTCAAGAGTTAAACTGTCCTCCAGCACAGCCATGTTAACTTGTCTTTTCCATTTGCCATGAGGAAGGGAGAACAGAGACTTTCCACAAATGAAACCACCCAGGGAAGCTTTTCCAGAAAATGATTCAGGGCTGAGCTGTGAAGGCCTCCAGAGAAGGGAAGGAGTTCCCCAGGCCCAGAGAACAAGTAACAAGAACAAGGAGAAAGTGTGGTGGGCTTCACCACAATGAACAGAAGAGAACCTTGTGGGGGTAAAATTCTGTATTTTTCCAGGTAATTAAGGAGACTATCCCATAAGGACCCAAATGCTTACTCTGGAATGTAGGAAAGTAGCTGGGAGGACACTTTTCTATTCTATCCAATTACTGTAGGTTCCTAGTGACAGCCCCAAATAAGGGGAATGGGGACATGTCATTTAGGGAGCTGGCTGGGGCTTGGAAAATGGTCCCCAAAGCTTAGTATATCACACGGTTCTGGGTTCCAGGCTGGTAGGAGTTGGGGAAGGAGATGGGGAACTGCTTCTACACAGATTCACGAGACTTTGGGGACACCATTAAAGAAGAAATGTCTATTGTGAACAAGGGGAGAAGACTCAGGGTCATGGAGCCTCATCTGACAGAGGCCAGAGTTATCTGGGAAGGCTCCCATTGCCACCTTTAGGGAAGTATGACCTGCTAAACTGTACTTGACAAAAGCACCTGTTTTATTTCTTACCTGATCAGGGGGCTGGGAAGACAGGGTATGTGTTTGGGGGTGGGGGAGTAGAGAGACAAGTGTCTCCAAAGCTTCTGGACTTCTCCAAGTTCATACTCACATGATGTGGACAATGACTCCCATGCCTGACACTGCATCCCGGTCCACAGCATTCAGCATGGCTTGGGAGATTGTTTCAAACAGGTGTTCTGGATCCTGCCAACAGAGTAGAATCCTTTTAGTTAGGCCTTGGGCCCTAACTTGGTCTGGTCTCTTTTTTTTTTGAGATAGAGCCTCACTATGTTGCCTTGGGTAGAGTGCCATGGCATCACAGCTCACAGCAACCTCCAACTCTTGGGCTTAAGCAATTCTCTTGCCTCAGCCTCCCAAGTAGCTGGGACTACAGGCACCTGCCACAACCCCCGGCTATTGTTTTTGTGTTGTACTTGTCGTTGTTTAGTAGGCCCGGGCTGTGTTCAAACCGGCCATGGTTCTAACCATTGAGCCATAGGCACCAAGTCAACTCTTTTTTTCTTTTTAATTTTTAAATATTATGGGTACATAATACTTGTATCTCTTAACTCTTTTATAGGCTTGAGGTTCCCACGTCTGGTCCCTGACTTAACTGAATTAAAGGGTGGGTCTCTGGAAAGTGGGGACCCCCCCCCCCATGCTCCTTTCTTAGAAGTGAAAGAGACTTCAAGCCCTGAAATTCTTCCACTAACCAGTGATGTGACCTGGGGCAAATATGAACTTTCTTGAGCTTCAATTTCTCTTCTGTAAAACAGGGAGACAAACCCTATTTGACTCCAGTGTGCTTTATCTGCTGCCTAATGGGCTTTCCTCCTAGATGTCTAATAGGAACCTCAAAACTCAATCAATTTGTGCATACCACAAACCCATTTCTCCCCTACATTCTTTTTTCTTTTTCTTTTTTGAGATAGTCTCACTCTTGTTCTCAGTAGAGTGCTGTGGTGTCACAGCTTACAGGAACCTCAAACTCTTGGGCTTAAGTGATTCTCTTGTGCCTGCCAAAATGCCTGGCTATTTTTTTGTTGTTGCAGTTGTCATTGCTGTTTAGTTGGCCTGGGCCAGGTTCAAACCTGTCAGCCTTAGTGTATGTGGCCAGTGCCCTACCCACTGAGCTACAGGAGCTGCCCCACCCCCCCGTATTTTTTGTGTGTTGGTTAGCCTCACTAAAAAACTCAGCCATCCCTTGTATCTACACCTCCTTCACTTCTACTTTAAATGACCAAGTCCTCTTGACTCTGGCTGCCCTCCCCTCTCCCCACTGCCACTATCTTTGCTCAGGGCCTCAGTGCCTCCTACAGGTAATAACAGCCTATCACATCCACCTGCAGGCCTCTGATTCCTCAGCTTCCTTACTGTCAGGGAGAGTTCAAACTCCTCCACATGGCATTCCAGGCCCTCTGGAAGTCTTACCCCAGTCTTAATCTCCAGCATCATTTCACCCACATTTTACCCACACTCCATCCACTCCCAGCTCTCTCCAGTCACTGAACATGTCTGGCCCACCCTGAACCTTTTTTTTTTCTGCAGTTTTTGGCCGGGACTGGGCTTGAACCTGCCACCCGGGTATATGGGGCCAGCGCCCTACTCCTTGAGCCACAGGTGCTCCCCCCCATCCTGTACCTTTGCACAGGCTGTTCTTTCAGCTATCAGACCTTTCCTCTCCTCCTTTTCCCAACAAATTGCATTTTGACAGATATTTGGGTATCTATCTTGTTTTAATAGACCACAGTAAAGTCCCCAAAGGCAGAGTGTTTTTGATTTCCTCAAAATCTGGCAGAGTTGGCAGCAATAATAGCCAAACCTCAATGTCAGATCCCTTTTCATGTTTTCCTCAATATCACTTCTAAGGTAGGTTCTATTATTATCCCCATTTTACAGCAGAGAGAAGGAAGGCAGAGAGAGGTAAAATGACTTACCCAAGAACATTAACTAAGTGGCAGGTGGATCCAGGTTTCCAACAGAAAATATGGCTTCTAACCCCATTCTGTATAGCTGCCTCTAGCACTACACCTTGTTAAAGGCCTGTTCAATGAAAGGGTATGAGAACCCTATAAACCTAATATACAGAATTATTGTTGTAGCAAATATCTGACTAGGGTTTCCTAACAGAAGGTGCTCTCCTTTAATGCCAGTCTGCCCAGGCAGGCAGAGTTTTTTAGGAGATCTTCCCACGAAGCAGGAGCTTTGGCTTTCTTTCCGCCCTATACCATTCTCCCTGTTTCATGTCACATAAACATGTTTTTTCCCCCCGAGAACTCAGCCCTGCTCCATGCCACCAACTCACCATGTTAGGCTCCCAGAGGGACTCACACATCCCATACATTTGTTCAGCGCAGGTGCCACTGACCACAAAGTCATCAGTTACCATGGGGCAGCCAATGAGGTCTAGAGAGCAAATGAAGGGCTTAAAGGTCTTCGGGTCCAACCCGGCAATGACTGGCTCAGTGTAGTAGGGACCAAACCGTTTCTCATACTCATGAGGGCATAAGGTTTGATCTGCCGACCTTCCTTTAACTCATACAGGTTCAGCCGGAACTTGAGGCGCTGGGCACTGCGGTAGGAGAAAAGCAAGTTAGTAAGTCATTGCTGAATGTCCTCTAGTGCTCACCCTCTGGAGGTCAGGTGGAATATAAGGTGATTATAAACTCAGTCCCTGCCAAGAGAAAGTTGCAAAGTCTTTTTTTTTTCTTTTTAAAGACAGAGTCTCACTTTATCGCCCTCGGTAGAGTGCCGTGGTGTCACAGCTCACAGCAACCTCCAACTCCTGGGCTTAGGCGATTTTCTTGCCTCAGCCTCCCGAGTAGCTGGGACTATAGGCGCCCACTACAATGCCCAGCTATTTTTTTTCGGTTGCAGTTTGGCCAGGGCTGGGATCAAACCCACCACCCTGGTATACAGGCCGGTGCCCCACCCACTGAGCCACAGGTGCGGCCCAAGTTGAAAAGTCTTATGTGCATTAACAAGCAGCAGCTGCTGTGCTAATGGACTGGAAGGTGCCTCAGAAAAAAAGGCTATACTTCCCCCAGTGCCATCTCAGAGCCCCAGGATAGGGCGCTACATAGAGCAGACCAATATCTCTGGCTTCTCTTCTTCTCTGACTGCTAAATATAAGGTTCAGCTCTCAAACTGCAGCTTATTTTCTCCCTCTTACAAACTTTTGTCTTTCCAGAATCTGCTCTCACAGATTTAACACATCACCAATACCTCTCCAACCCTGAGATGTAATTTTAAAACCCCAGCTTGCAAGATGTTTCTATTTGGCTTGCCTTGTCCACTGAAAATTGATGTCAAAATCAAAGTCATCATCTTTGCTTCCAAACTATTTCTTTTAATGCCTATAATTCAGTCAACATGCTCAAAACAGGAATCATCTTTGAAACTTATCTGGACTGCCTACATGTCAGGTACCAATCTAGATATTAGTACCTGGTAATAAAGATACTGGTCTTCACCTCAGTTTGATGGTTCTTTCTTTGACCCCATCTTATCTAAGTAGTCACTGGTCAGCAACAACTTTCAGAAATGTCTTCCTTTCCTTTCCCACCACTACTGCTCCATAAGGACCACAACCCTCACAGCAGGACCATCATAATAGCTACCTATCTCATCCCATAGACTCTATTCTCTCAAATCACATAACCACTGTCAACTAGATAACTACTATGGCAGTTAATATGCACTAACCCGTCAAGGGTTGGTTATCTTTCTGTATGCCTGTCTTCTTCTCCCAACTAGACCTGAAATTCTTTAGGACTGTGCACCCACTCTGGCCTTAGACCTACGTTGGGATCCTGGCTAATTAACTTGCATCTTGCACAAGACACTCTCTGAGACCCGGCAGTTTCCTCATCTGCAAAAGAGGACAGTAACATGGTGATATCTAAACGAGGATTAAATAAGCCCACGTAAGTAAGATGCTTTCCACAGAGTAAATGCTAGTAAAAGTTGGATACATGTCTGTATCGCTATGGGGTCTGGCAAACTTTTGGACTCACTGGTGATGTTTGGTAGGTGACTGACAACCAAGCCGCTCAGCAAGTCAGGCAAAGATGGTCCGATAAGAGGCTTGGGTGTGGGCGGGGACCCATGAAACTTACACTGTCTGGACATCAGTGGCGAGGCCGGCCAGACCGATGTACAAACGGTCTCCCATGGGAAAGATCTTCTGGAAGTCCGTGGTCACCATCTGGGCTTGGATCCCAAAGCGCCTGTCTGCAGCGATGGCCACACAGTTCTTCCCCTTCATGGCCATGACGGCCCCTCCATTATAGGACATAATAGACATATTTGCAATGTACTAGGACCCTCAATGTGCAACTCCAGTAAATCGGTTTCAGTCTTCTCTGCGCTATAACACTGTATCTTTTATGCCCATCTATTCATGGCTAAGTCTCTGTAAGATACTGGGCCATTTTTTTTACCATTTCTTTTTCAAATAACTTGAGGTTCTTGATTTTTCTAATTCTTTCTCTACAATCGCAAATTTAGAGCTTGTTATCACTTTATATTCCTAAAAGAACATTTAAATTTGTCTCCTTAGTAACCTTCCAGGCAAAACCAGTGTGAATTCTTCACTATTACATTTATGGGGAAAAATTAATATTAAGGACAGTTGAAATATTAGATAACAGACTTATTTATCTTTGGTTTGGGGGAGAATTTGTTATTTTTTTCATTATATATACTTTAATGTGCAGAACATCAAAGTGATCAGCTTAAAATTAGACCCTTCAACAAATAAAATCACTTATCAAGCACCCACTATATGCTGGGTGGTACAGTAGCTATCGGGATACATTTAATTGAGTAAAACAGCTTCGGGTCTTCCCTCACAGAGACATGAGACTATCAGTAGCTACAGGAGTGTCTGTGAGCAAGGAAGGGAAAGAAGGCTTCCCTGGGAAAGTGACCGCAGGCACGTGCCTAGCAAGCAGCACTGACAGGCATACTAGGAACAATGGCCTGTGATGAAATACACATTAAAAAGACACATGTGTCACACTCAAACTAGCAGCCACACTACAAAGTCGGCTGCCCTCACAGCATCTACAACTCTCTCGACCTCCGTCAGATTTCTTCTAGTACTCACATATTAGTATTACCAGTTAGTACTTGATTAATATTACATATCATAATATTCTGCTATTTCCCTGGAAATATATGTTCATGTGAAGAAGTAAAATTAAATAATATATGTAAGAAATGTGTGTTGAGGTTTGCAGGTAAAGGTTTTATACATGAATTTGATATGAGACTGAAATGATGTCTTTATAGAATAAACTAAGAAATACTTTAATATATAATTTTCTGATCAATAGGCACACAAATTTTGGGTTGTTTTTTTTTTTTGAGACAGCGTCACTCTGCCACCCTGAGTAGAGTGCAGTGGTATCGTCATAGCTGACAGCAACCTCAGACTCCTGGGTTCAACCTATCCTACCTCAGCTTCCTGAGTAACTGGGAGTAGAGGCCCCCACCACAATGCTTGGCCAACAGGCACACAATTTCATTGCATCTTACTAAAAGCAACAACAACAACAAAAACCTACTATATTAGGTCTAGTATCTTAATACTGGTTTGGACTTAAAGAATTTATTTCTATGTCACTTTTTTATGCCTCAAACTGCTATTATTTATTAGATAGTTCTTATGAAAAAGGTAATTTACATGCAATTTTCCATTTACTCTACGGCCAATTTACAGAGCAGGAAACCTCGTTTGGAAAAACTTAAGTAATATAATCAAGTTTACAGTTTTAGTGCTGAGATAAGGGTACAGACAGCCAGAAACACAGAACGTGATAATTATAATGAATGAATTATTCTAGAACTCAAACTGTTAACTACCCTATTTTTCCACAAATGACACTGTAGTTCCCAGGTTTATGTCAATGGTTCACCTGAAAATCATGCTCTTGAACCACAAGGTTAATACATCCAATTTAATCTTTAATTTCTTGAAGGCAGAACTAAGGTAATAAAGAAGAAAGTTCGATACAGTGTCTCTGGATTCCAGAACATTTAGTCTGCAGCTAGTATTCCATACTTAGAACTTCTCTCTCTGTTTGGCTGCTGTATTTCTCCAGAATTCAAAAAGGCCTCATGTTTCTCTCCCACTTGCTGGTATCTGTCCTCGTCCAAACGAAAACCTCCATTCCCAACAGTAAGGAGCTGAGCTCCCAGGAAAAGAGGACCCATAATCTGATTAAAATAATTCATAGTAAATTGTAGATCTTTTAATCCTCTTAGGGGCATTAACATTTTCTTAAATCGAGGGAGGGAGAGAGGCAACCTGATATCACCTCTAACTGTCGGCATTTTTGTACAGCATAAACAATATTATATTTTCCACAATTCAGATAGAAATGGCTATTATACTGGCTTGGCAATCTGCCAGAAATCTCTTCCCAACCTGTCAAATTAACCTTGAATTTTCTCTTCACAACACTCACACTGCTTCTGTCTTGTTTGTTTGTTTATTTGTTGTTTTTAAATCTCCAGTAATAGGTCTTAAATTTGAATTTTATGTTGGCATTATTTTTTAATTTATGGTTTGTAAATTGGGATCTATACCTAACAACTGTCATAAACTAGTTTGTTTTTTTTTAATCTTGGTAAAAAGTATTAATTAGGAAAATAATAATAAGATAATGCAACAATTCAGACTTAGGTTATGACATGCCAAATACTGTTTCCATATTTTACATATATTAGTTTATTTTACTTTCACAGTAACCCTATCAAGTATGTACCCATATTGTCTCCATTTTACTGATAAGGAAACAGAAAGTGATGTAACCTATCCAAAGGGACATGGCTAGTTGCTAGTGAAGCCAGATTTTAAATTTAGGTATTTTAGATCTAAAAATCTATTTCCTTATAATCTCTATGCTTTACTGAAAAGTACACGAGTAAGAAAAATAATTCATTGACAGAAGATTTCGCTCCTGCATTGTTCCTAGGACTAAAAGTACAAAGTACTTACATTTTAGAAGAGCCCAAAATATCAACTGGTCCAATCCCTACATTTTACCGATAAAAACATGAATCACCCATGACATGGTAAAAGCCATGCTATCCATCCAATGATGGATTCAAAGCCAGTAATAACCCAGTCTGAATCCAAGTCATATTTTCCCCTCACTATAAATTAACCATAGAAAAATCTATAAACTCCAAACAATAGTAGACATCCAAATTTCTATCCAATCTATTTTGTAAAAACTAATTAAGTATGTAATTGTTAAGTGCCCTCATTTACAAATTACTTCTTACTTTGGTGCTATACAACATCTCTACCACAAATTATTCCAAGAGTTTTAACTTTTTTCAACACTAGGAGGCACATTTGTGATAGTTGGCAATTTGGGTATTTCTTCTTTCCATTTTTTTAATTTTCTGTTTCTAAAAGGGTAAAATTTTACTCACTAGCCAGTGGGAATATTAATCTCTTCTATAGCTCCCATCAAAGAAAAGTCAAAAAAACTCATGATCCAATTTTATTCCCCAACACACTTATTAATTCACTGAATGAAGTATGTGCTCTAATTAATTAGATATGTACCCTTGTCTAAAAGGAAACCAAAGTAAATATATGCAATACAGCATGACTGCAAGCAAGGATAGTCTGTAGAGGGTGCTAGGGAAACAAAAGTACATAAAATCTATACTGGGATGGGACAGCTACGGCTTTCCAGAGGAGGAGACACCTTAATTTGATTCAGTAAGCCAAACAGGAATAATTGGAATGGAAACAGGAAAGAGAAAAAGAAAGGGAAGGGTTTAGTAATCCTAGCACTCCAGGAAGTGGAAGCGGGTGCAATGCTTGAGCTCAGGGGTTCAAGACCAGCTTGAGCAAGAGGGAGACCCCGTCTCTACTTAAAAAAAAAATAGAAAAACTCAGGCAAGAGGGTTGCTTGAGCCCAAAAGCTTAAGGTTGTTGTGAGCTCTCCACCCAGGGTGGCAGAGTGAGACTGTGAAGAAGAAGAAGGAAGAAGGAAGAAGGAAGAAGGAAGAAGAAGGGAAGGAAGGAAGGAAGGAAGGAAGGAAGGGAAGAAAGAGAAAAGGAAAGGGAAGGGAAATGAAGGGAGGGGAGGGGAGTGGAGGGGAGGGGAGGGGAGGGGAGGGGAGGAAGGAAGGGTCTAGCAAGGTTATCCACCCTGTGACCCACTGTCCACATGCAGATTATTTAAAGATTGTTTTGCTTACTGTGGCGTCAGATATTACAAAAATTATGTATAGACCTTTATTTTATTTATTTATTTATATTTTTTTGCCCATAAACTTGCTGTAGTGTGTGCCCATTTAATGTGTGGCCCAAGACAACTCTTCTTCTTCCAGCGTGTGGCAGAGAAAAAAAGAGGTTGGACAGCCCTGGAAAATAAGAGGATTCCCAAATAAAGCCACATTTAAACAAGTTAGAGGGGTAAGAGGGTATTCAGCTGGCTAAAGTTGGTTTCCTAATTAGGTAGTTGTACAATATAAGCCAATCAATAATTCTAACACATCCAGAGAAACAAGGCACTCACATGAAAATAAATGAAACATAACATCTCTATGTTCACAAACAAGAAAGGGTCCTTACAGATATGTAGGGGGATAGGGAGAAAAGAACCTGAGTTATGGTCCCAGCAACAGTAAGGATAAAGACCGTAGGCTAATTAGCTAACACATTCTTAATACACATTTTTTTAAAGCCTGCAGTTATCAACTGTAGAAATAATTTCCAAATAAATGTGGATATCATGGCTTTCCTTTCAGATGATGAAGAATTCATTGTTATTGGTGAGCTATTATATTTTGTCAAAGCATCATATAATGTTTGTCTTTAAGCATGCCTTCCATGGAGAATGAAGCTTTCCAGCTTCAAATGAATCTGTTCTCCTGGCTCAGGGCACATTACTGCTCCTGACCTCTTTTCTGCCTGTGCCTTGACCTTCTCCCTCCCAGACATTCTCCCCAGCCCCATGCCTGTGAGCATTGCACATTATTTGTGAGCTGCAGTTCTAGAATTTAGCATGAGGAGGGCTGCCCCAGTACATGTCTCACATGACTAATGCTCCTAATGATCCCCAATGGGACTCTGCCATATTATTCCAACAGGATGAGCCGTTCAAACACAAAAAGCAATTCCACGCATTTTACAATGAAACATGATGAAAAATAAAAATGTCCACATCCAGGAATATTTTATTTAGATTTAGCAAGAAATTACCAAGGTTTTCTTGGGGCGAAAATAAAGAGTTAAAGGCTTTTTCATAAATTTAGTTTTGCAGTGTATCTTGACCACCTAAGCAAATTATACCATTTCTATGTCTGCCTAAAGAAATCCTCCAAATGTTATTTTAGAAACATTTATGAATTATGCACAAGATTTCTTATAGAAATGCTATACATTCTCTTAAAAATTGTGTGTAAATCAATACTTTGCAAATTAAATAACATTTTTCACTGAAAAATTATTTCAAAGATGCTTTATTTTCATTTCTCATTAGTATTCAATTGGTAATAAATACTGACCCTTTACATTAAGCATCTCTCCTGATAATATTTCTGTCGAATAGCTAATGATCTATTAACAAATAATAAAACAAATACAGGGGCAATAGATTTTAGAGAGAAACTTGCAGTAAATTCTTACCCAAGACAAAGGCTTCTTTGCAATTTAACCACAGCCTTCATTTTCTTTATTTTTATTTCTTCAAATTTCCTTAATGCATTTTCTTAACGTGTAATTCATATGCAACACAGTGGCGCTTCTCTTAATAGCAATCAGTAAACCTTTAGACTGTGTTGACAATTTCTTTTATTATCCAAGAATTTATTTATTTATTCAGTTCACCAGGGACTCTTTGCTCATCGAAGGGCTTGTGGTTTTGTTTTCTTTGTTTGTTAACTTTTAGGAGGAAAGAATAAACATAAACAGTAAAACTGATCACTTTTCCTGGCTCAACAAATACAATTTGCAAAATGTAAATAGCTCCCAATAAAGGCAGGAGCTTTTGGTTAAATAAATAAGCCATTATGTAAACATTTAGCTAGTAATAATGCAATGAAGAAGTGCAAACACCAGAAAAGTAAAACGTTCTAAAACAATGAAGATAATAAAAAGCGAGGAAATACTGATGTATTTGGAATAGGAATAAGCAGCAACAAATAAGCCAATCTTCCATGGGATGAATGATGCGATAAGACAGCCAAAAGGTGGTACTCTGTGGACCATAGTTAGTAGGAGCATTTATTGTTAATTTACATTAAATCCCTCCATGTATTGATGGGGAGCTTATATGTTAAAATATGAAAAAAATCTCTTCTCTTGAAAAATCTGAGAATCCATCTGAAATTTTGTCTACATTGGGGCCATTTTCCTCCCTGGAAAGATCCAGCCAACCACCCCTTGGCCCAAACATAGTATTTGCTCTCTAATATAGGTCTATATAAGTATTTCTGTTTTCAGCCACTATAAAACATTATCAGGGGAAAAATACAATCTCACAAAATCTATTTAGTTTATCTTCTCTGCCAAGCATTGTGGCTTTAGATCAGAAAGGACAGTTCTTTGATATTTCACTGGGAGATAAAAGTGAAAATAGATGGATCTAGCTTCTTAATACACTTTTAGTCTCCTCATCTAGAAAATCACTTCATCTGAGGATCCCCAGAGAAATTTAGAGAAAATGAAAGGTTTATTAAAAGGCTACAAGACGGTTAAAGTGAACTAAAAAGAGGTAGATTCCTCAAACTTGATGTCACACTTTGGAAAGCACTGACAAATAGATTTTAAAAGCAGAAACAACAAAAATGACATAACCAAAGTAAAGGAGAATTCATCAAACGAGAAAAATTGGAAGAAAATAGGAGTCTTGTATTTGCAGAATATCAAGTTTAGTAAGAACACCTTAACTATCTTCTAAATAGTCAGTTTCACGTTAGAAATATACTAGATTTATTTCAGGTAGTTTTAGAGAGTAAAATCAAGGCCAGAAGGATAGGATTTTAAGTTGCATTTCAGCTTAATATGCAGAAATTTTTTGTTTGTTTTCTTTTTGGGTTTCTTTTTTTTTTTTTTTTTTTTTTTTGGCCAGGGCTGGGTTTGAACCCGCCACCTCCGGCATATGAGGCTGGCACCCTACTCCTTTGAGCCACAGGTGCCGCCCAATGCAGAACATTTTTATAACAATTGTAAACATCTATGCTAAAAGATAATTCCTGACACAGAAAGGAATGCAATAGGGTAAATGTATAGAGAGGTAGCTGATAGGCTGAGGTACTATCCAAATGATTCTCTGATAGGTTAGGAATAATAACATTATTAACATACAACATTATATCTAACTCTATTTATGTGTACAGTGCTATCTGTACTCTCAGAGACAATGCCAAAAAAGTCTTCAAGAATTAGGTCATCAAATTTATATTCATTTGACATCACTTTTTCTCTTTTTAAATTTTTTTTTAAAAATTCTTATTATTTTAATTGACAAAACTTGAATACAAGTATTGTGTACAACATGATGTTCTGAAATATGAATACATTTGGAATGGCTAAATTAAGCTAATTAACATATGTGCTACTATTTACGGTCTAAACATAGGCTTACCAAGTAATCATGCATACATCTATTACATAACCTCTATAGCAATCAATCCATTACCATAAATTTCTTAATGATATGAAAATGAGCATTTTTTTCTATTTTGTTGCCTGTTAAGTGAATGAAAGCATCAACGAGATCACTAAATAATGCGCTTTACAATGTAACCATGTCATAACTGAAATTCTGTAATAATTTACAGGTGTGAAGTCTACCTCTTCAAGGAGATTATGTCAGCTTTTCGGATCACCACTTCTGGCTGTACCTCTAAAATACTTCCCCTAACTCAGCAAATTATCTCCATTATTTCTCTCAACACTATTCGGAGCCCTGCTTATTCCAGGAAGATTTTCCTAAGTAAATCCCCTGACCTACCAGTTCTCCAAATGCAATTCCTCCTTTTTTCATCATATTAAAACATCCTTAGTTCATACAGTGCCAACAATTCACTAATCCAATTCAACAGTCATTTGTGGTCTATATGTATACAACCTGTGGCTCAAAGGAGTAGGGCGCTGGCCCCATATGCCGGAGGTGGCGGGTTCAAACCCAGCCCTGGCCAAAAACTGCAAAAAAAAAAAAAAAAAAAAAAGTTCCTACATATTATCATGTACATCTCAAACAGTCTTTAAAGTGCTTAACAGCTGCAAAAGTTAACATCTGCTCAACAATAATGTTTGATTATTATCCTGATTGATAGTAAGGTGTGTACTGAAGAATAAATGTTATTAAGCTCCATCAATAATAAATAACATTAAACGAATGGGAAACTGCAAAGCAATGGCTGCATTGAAATAAATTTATTATTAAATATATTTCAAGATATAGAGGAAAAACCTTAATGAGAAGAACTGAAGTCTTACATAAGGGAGAGTTATAGATATGATAATGTTTCAATTAGTGGTATAGAGTAAGGAACTGGAAAGAGCTTCAATAGTTAAGTCTTAGGTAGAGACCCATGAACCTATAGAAATAGAGAGAAGAATAGAAATATAAAACCCCATGTATATATTTGGAAATAACTTGGAAGACCACTGAGTTTAGCTAAGAAAAGTATACCTAAGAAATTACAAAACATAGTGAGACATATGTATTTTAAAAAGTAAGAAAAGCAAAGTAACATTTCTAAAACCAACTACACTACTTCTGAAAGGTTACTGATTACGTGCTATTCTTGATACTACAGATTCACGCAAGTTTCACTGGCAGAGGATACATTAACTAATCCAAAATTCTTCCTTTGTTTTCTATAAAACTTGGTATTAGCAAAGTATATACTTTTAAAGGAACAGTAATCACAGATTCTAACCAAGCTTCTGCTTAGTATGCTGTTGTTATCGATAACATCTTATCACTAAGAAAACCATTTATTTTCAAGCTCAAAAAAATGAAAATTCAAAAATCTGTTCCTTATAGAAGTTAAGATATCCACGATACTCGTTTCTATATAAGGAAAATTCCATTCACTTAAACCACTGAGCTATCACAAAACTTACATGGTACTTACTATCTCAAATTTATTCCACAAGCATAACAGTGCTGAATTCTACTAAAGCACATGATGGAGCTGGACTTCTGTTTCTGTGTTCTAAGATATGTAATATCATGGTACAATCTTTTCTGTGGGTTATCATGTGACAGGCAGAAGAACAGACAATAAGATATAATACCCGTAAAAATATAACATCTAAAAAAAACTAAAATGGGTTAGCAGCACAATCTATTTCCCTCACCAAAAAAAAAAAAAAAAAAAAAAAAAAAAGTTACACTGTTTCATATACATTCATTTTTATTTAAGGGAATCATGCCATGTTGTCCATATAATTGTGAAGAGTAAAAATTCTGGAATCAGACAAGCTGATTTCAATACCTCACTTTACTACACTAACTTACTGCCCATAGTCAACGAGCTCAACTTTTCTGAACCTCATTTCCCATACTGATAAACAGCAACGCATTTATTCCCAGTGTGGTTATTGTAAGGATTTAATAAGATATGACATGTTAGCACTTTGCCTGCAGGCAACACTCTATAACTTTAAGGCTTTATCAGTATTTCTATTGTTACTAGAGATACTATTATTGATTCCTAGTTGTTCAGGTTTAGTGTATATAATTGGGCCTATACCGTATCAATCACCATTTCAGGTATCACTTGCTTTTTTTGTCATGTAAAGTATATGTGTGTGTGTGTACACACATACACACATGCTCCTAGGCAGTGATGAGCTCCTGGGATGATCCTAAATGATCCATAATACTAGAAAAGGCCAAGTAACATAATCAATTTCTATTCCTTTCTCTCCACTCCAGATCTAATAAAAACTTCCTTATGATGCTCACATTCAATCTGAATCCATGGTGATTGATAGCATTGATCTTGTAACTGGATGTCTCTCTCATTTGCATAGATAGCCAAATGAAAGCTTTGTCTCTCATCTGTTTTCCTGCCTCCATGTTTAGATTTTGGCAATATACTGCTAAATTCACTAATTTAAGCAACTTGTAGTTCCAAATTTGATACCAGATTGCTAGGAAACTTTCGCTTCTCTTCAGACATGAGGGAAAAAACAGATGAGTTTTATCTTTCACAGCCTGTATGAGCCAATTTACTTTATTCAGACAACTTGCTAAATGAATGGTCTGGAGACACTGAAATTACTTCCAAAATCAACCAACTAAAGTAGTTTAAAGCTACCCAGAGGTGTGTAGGTAACATGGACAGATGTGCTTTAACTCATTTTGTTATATGAGCATGTACCAATTAAATGAAGTTTCTGAAGACTTGCTTTTTAAATAAAACTGAGTAAACAAAATCAGCTTTTAAGTTATGAAACTAAAAAAGTATACTTTTTATTTTATAGGAAAGGAATTGCAGATAGATATATTTCTTTTGTCAAATTAAAAGTTAGTCCATCATTAGTGAAAAATGAGAAAATCGTGTGGTAAACTAGAAACGTAACAACATGCAGGTCATGTTTGCAGATCAGATTCTGAAAGTTAGTGCATGACATTCGTACCATGTTGCCAAATGATCTTGAAACAGACATTGGTGGCCTGCTATACTCATTTTTTAGTGTCTTTTTCCTTTTTTTACTCTACCTGGAATTGCTAATGACATTTTTAGAAAGAGCTCAATCATTTCAGCATAGAGAAGCTGAAATCAGGCCTCCATTTTATTGTCTATAAAAATTCAGGAATACCAAGTTGATATATTTTTTTCTTACGTGTACACAAATTTTGACCATTCATAACATGAACACTGTTTCTTGTTATACTCATTGAAATTTTAAGTGAAATCAAGAGATAGAATATGCCCGAAATGACTTTTAAAGTACTCAATGGTCACATATAAAACACTTACCACTCTTCAAAACTTTACTTTTCATCACAGCAAAAGATGAACCTATACAAACTGGGGACACAGACTGGGTCTCAAGCAGAACTTTTCACAAATACAGTAGAATCTCTGTAAGTTGACAACCCAAGGGACTGTAACAAGCTGGTCCACATACAAAGGTGGTCAACATAAGGGACGTCCACTAAGTACCTGTGGTACATGTCTGGTCTATGAAAATTAGGTCAGCTTAAGGAGGTGGCCAATGCAGGGAGGTGTGGTCAGCTATGGAGGTTTTACTGCAATTCTAGGGGAAAGTTCTGAAGACTATGTTCCTTTCATAGCTGAGTGTGAATAAAGGGTCTCCAGCTCTCAGGTCCTATACAGATGAGTTGAATATACACATGCTTTGAACTTGATAGTTTCTCAAATCCAATCAAGAGCTTCTTAGGAAAGTGTAACCATGAGTGAGCTGTTATAGCCAGTGTGCTTCCTAAATATGTTTTCTAATAGACCTTGCCTTAAGTAACTGGAAAACTAACACGATTTTAAAAATAGATCCCCGAAATACACTGTATTAGCAGGAAGGACTGATTCCTATATACTGCATACAAAGCTATCACTTGACACAAAGAGGACTCCATTCTCAGCAGCCACACTGCTCTGTTGGCATTTGCTTGTATCCATTGATGGTGCTTTTAATGCTTCATTTAAGTGTCAAACTAAGTGACAGGCATTAAGCCTATAGACTATACAGCATCAAATCTGTAATCCCAGAACATTTTCAATAATTGTTTACTATCTATATACTTTTCCTCAAAAAATAAAATAAATCATTTACATAAAATAGAGATTCTTTTCCAGCTTTCAGCCATGGACAGCTGTGAACACCACAGAGGTACTTCTCTATTTGAATTAAGTCAGAAAGATATGCACAGTCATGCTGTTCCAAATATTGTTTTATGTGTGGAACAACATTGTCATAAGGTGTTTGAGAGCCAAGTAAAATCACAGAAGTAAGGAGATTTGTAGCCATCTGTTTTGGCTGAAGGGAATTGAGGCTGAGCTCTCCCATGAAGCAAGCAACATGATACCTTCCCTTTTGGATGGTTAAAAAAAAGAGAAAGAAAGAAACAGGAAAAAGCAAAGAACTGGAGATCAAAGGTATCTTCCTGTACTGCTGCAGATAATCTTTTTTTTTTTCTTCCTCTTTTTCAACAGCAAGATTGATTGAAGGAAAGGGCTGAAAATGGAGGGAGAAGGAGAAAAAGGAACCATGCTAATCCACAATTGTAAAGAAGGGAGGTAGCCGTTTGATCTCCCCAGGATGGCAACTTTATTGGCTATGCATAAGCAGTTTCCAACCAGCTGATGTACCAGGTATTAAGGATTAACTCTTCCATGATCAGCAACCATGAAGTGAGTTATCTGTGAACAGCAGTCAAACAGAAGGCTCATCTACTACAAAATGACCACCAGCCCATACCCAACCCAGAGGGTAAGAGCAACCACAGGGGAAATGATTGTCTCACCACAGGCTCTTCTCAGGACCAATTACTTGCCTCAATGTTCAGAACAAAACCTTTCCTCAAGTGTGCATCAAGGAGAACGGCATTCATCTTCCAAAATACAACTGGGAATCAATGGGCATCTGCATCTCCAGCAGACAGTGTTTTGAATTACACTCAGTTTCCTCTTTTAACCATGCCAGAAATTGCAGGCATGATCAAGGCTGAATGTGAACCAGTTAGATGTAACCAACTGAATGTCTTGCCTAGTGATCTAAAAATTTGAGAGCATTTTCTTAATGACAGGAAAAATAAGGCCTTCTTTCCAATCTCTCAAATGTTCAAACCAAGGTCTTGTTTAGGTAGATTTTTTGAGCAAGTTTTTAAAAAAAGAAAAGTGATTGGATCATTAATCTTTCTTATTTAAATTATTTTTCTCCTTCACATAGGAAAGCACACATAGATTTTAATTAAAGAGTTTTGTGGGCCAGCACAGTGGCTGGTGCCTGTAATCCTAGCACTCTGGGAGGCTAAGGTGGGACGACTGCTTGAGCTCAAGAGTTCTAGACCAGCCTGAGCAAGAATGAGACTCTGTCTCTACTAAACTAGAGAAATTAGCCTGGAGTTGTGGTAGGTACCTTTAGTCCCAGCTACTTGGGAAGCTGAAGCATAAGGATCACTTGAGCCCAAGAGTTTGAGGTTACTGTAAGTTATGATGATGTAATGGCACTCACTCTAGGGCCATAAAGTGAGACTGTCTCAGAGAAAAAAAAAAAAAAAAAAAAGAAAAAAGAAAAAAAAAATCCCTGCTTATCCCTATCTCCTAACTTCTCCATGATGTAGTTTCCACAGCTAGAAAGAGTAAAGTAATATTTTAGAAGTCACAGTACCCATGCTGTAGCATTTTTACAAACACTAAATGAAATAATGAAGTTCAGTAAGCGATAGTCACAGCTTCATAGCAATAGTACCCGTTATTATAAAGTTTCTTATACTCTAGTACTTGAACTTGATCTCATCTTTCAATTATTTCCTTCTTTCACTTTACTGGTCTCCTGTAAGTAAAAGTGTTAATATAGTTAAAGAAACTATTTTGCATTTCACTCCTCTATACACATTGCAGCAGTCAATATTCTAAAGCCTTATTAAACATAGCATTTTTTTTTTCTGAGTCAGTCTCACTTTGCTGCCCTTGGTAGAGTGCTGTGATGCCATAGCTCACAGCAACCTCAAACTCTTGGGCTCAAGCGATTCTCTTGCCTCAGCTCCCTGAGTTAGCTCGGAGTACAGGTGCCCGCCACAACGCCCAGCTTAAACATAGCTTTTTCAAAACTATTCTATTAATTAAATATTTGTTAAATATAGAGTATACCCACATCAAATTTTTAGAAATCCAGTTTTCAGACTGACTTCTCTTGTGCTCTGTGTGGTCAGAGGGTGCACTTAGAGATCTGATTCCTCTCTGTACTTCCACTCGACCTCTGCCTATATTTTTAAAATAGCTTAATTCTGAAACTCCGTTTCTACTTTGCTTTTCCAGACTTCTGCTTCTACTCCTGGTTTCTTTTCTTTCATTTTGTCTTTTCTTTACTGTCTTTCTCTCTTTTTTCCTTTTTCTCTGACCTTTTTTATACCTTTCTTATTCACAAATATCCTATTATATTGTACAAATTGCCTTAGGCCTACTTTTAAATTGAATGATAACTTTGCTTTCCTTATATTTTCCATAAGAAATCAAGCTTGCAGCATAGTGTATATTTTTGTTTATGTTTCTAAAAGAGTCAGAAACTAGCCTAAGTATTATTTTAGCATCTCTTATTAACACAGGTGACTGCAAATGAAGACTCGAAGACTCAATGATTTATAATTTTCATTGAGAAACTTTTATCCTAAGTTTCTTTTCAATCTTATTCCTATTCCCCAAATTACAGATTATCTGGTCAATATAAAACTGAAGATATCTAGTCAATATAAAACAGAAGAAATAAATAACTGTCATTATTAGTTTGAAATTTAGCATTTTGCCACACTTTAACTCACACAGGAATATTTCATCTCTCATAGCAAAAGCTAAGAAAAAACTTTCTGTTCTAGGATATTTTAATCATAAATATCTTATGTGGTCAGGGAAAGTTGCTTGGTCCTGGCAATTCAGCAACTAGGTAAACTAAGGTGGGAGGATCATTTGAGGTCAAGAGTTAGAGACCAGCCTAGGCAACTTGCAAGACCCTATCTCAAAAATTCTATATTTGAGAGGGCCTGCTATCAGAAAATAAAAGTATTTAAAAATATAGTAGAACCCCTAGAAGTTGACCACACAAGGTATAGTAACAAACTGGTCAACAGACACTGGTGGTCAGTGTAGGGAACCAGGCCTACTGTACTGATATGAGCATGTGGTATATGTACTGTCCATGAAAATTAGGTCAACTTGAGGTGGTTAAGGTAGGCAGGTGGTCAACTACAGATGATCCACTGTATATCACAGAATTCAGGTATGTGTATTTAAAAGCCATGAAAGTTATAAAGAAACTAGTGAGAATTTTTTGAAATTATCTTTGAATACTGCCAAAAAGAGAGTTGAAGGGAAGAAGGAAGAGAGAGAAAAAGTGTGGTGGATGGGGAGGAGGAGTGCCAGGGACCCACACGTAACAACTGGCTCAAATAGTGCAACTCATCTATTAATTAAAAAATAGAGTTCTTCTTCCCAGGAGAAAAATCACTCCCCTCACCACAAAAAAAAAGAGAGAGAGAAAGTATACCAGTAAAGTTCCACTTTATTTGAAATTCGGATCTCACTGTAAGTTTGAACTGAAATTTAATTACATTTTCACTTAAAAGCAGGTTTTAGCTAATGGATTTCAGAAGAGGAAATCTCTGAAGAAAAAAAGTGTTTAGAATCAGTTCATGAGAGATCACAAGGCACGTTTATTCAGGGCTGTGCCTTCTGAATCCCTTCACACTCTTCACTCCCGACTCCCACCAAGCCTCTAGTTGTCCAAATGAAAAAAAAGCAGATACACAAACTCATCAAAGAAATACACTTTATAATGAATTTCTAAAGAAAGACCTAATTTTTCCAAATCTGTTTCATAGAATATAAAGTTTTGTTGTAGCATTAGATTAATAAATAAAAAGAGTACAAAAAGGAAATACTCTCAAACACAATCCTCAACATTAAGTATGTCATCGACACACCAAAATGGAGTTAATAATCTGTTTGAAGAAAACTACAGGACTTTTTTAAGTTGGCAGCAAATTAAATAAAATAAAGAAAAGAAAAGAAAAAAAAAAAAAAGAACTGACAACTAATAGAAGTTTTACAGGTTAAATCATGCTGAAGGTACCTCGTCCCCCCCAGTACGCTTTGATTTATTTAAGCTCAACACCTTTCTCTTAAATACACTCCATTAACAAGTGATAGGCTGTGATCTTAGGCTTGAGGCAAAACATGAAACACAATCTTTCAAGAACTTCATTCATTCCCTGACCAGGTGTCTTGAGCACACCCAAGTTACTAGTTACTTAGTTGAGTTCTGTAAAGTTTTCTTCAAATCCATAGCATTGCTTTGGAACAGAACACTCATGAGATCAGCCTAATAATTTGACTGGCTTCCCAGCTTTAGTAAAAGTTATCAGAGAAATAAAAAAAAGCTTCAAGTTAGATGAGAGAGAAGTTCACAAAGACACCTCTGTCCCGGAATCTGGCAAACAAAGTAGATCAGCACACCTATAGGAAACATTTTAGTTTATATAAATCACCAGTGGCATAAATGTAAAATTAAATTAGAAAAAAATTGACACCAGAAATATCTTATCTCTATTCAAATTACAACCCTCAGATATCAACTGCTAATCAACTTATTAAATATGATAGGGCAGTGCACTCCCAGACACTTCTCTAAGTGAAGATGGAGTCTGCACACTGACATGACCAGCTTTCATTGAGGCCCTATTAGTGTGACCCTATCTTTAATCTACGGCCATGATAAAATGTTCCAACATATACAAACTTGGCTCAAGCAGTGACTAATGACCATTAATCCCCCTATCTTCAGTAATCTGCCCCTCCAGTCATTTATCACCATGACACTTCACTTTACACATGTGAATAAACTTTAACCAGGAGGTGAATCAACAAAAATCTCAAAGGTATCTGAAGCTGTAAATTAAACTAGGGGAAGACACAGCAAAGAGAGACAAATAGAGAGATCAGATCTTAATTTTTCTGATTTGCATTCATGGCTGGGATGGGGAGTTAGGGGGCCATACAAGCATTCAGACATGCAAAGCTGCATGATAGGAAGGAGAAGCTGGACATGAAGGGAGACAGCTACAGAGAGTTGGTTATGTCCACTCTTCCATCCACTGGGATATACTCAATGAGATAGCTGAGGTTGAAATGTGTTTGTTTTCTTCAAAGGAATAACAATTTAATGGCTTTAAACTTTAGTTCAGTTACCAATGTTCCTTATAACTTTCAGTCAGAAAGCACATCCCATGGGTTAAAATTCTTTTAGAGTTTTTTTTTTTTTATTATCACCGAGTCGCTATACATTATTTTTTCCTTTCCTTATTTAATAAAGTAAAGTAAAGTAATTTTTTTAGTCAAAACATAAGGAGAGGCTGGGCATGGTGGCTCACGCCTGTAATCCTAGCACTCTGGGAGGCCAAGGAGGATCAATGGCTTGAGCTCACGAGTTTGAGACCAGCCTGAGCAAAAAGCAAGACCCCATCTCTACTAAAATAGAAAAAAATGAGGCAAGAGGATTGCTTGAACCCAAGAGTTGGAGATTGCTAGGGCTATGACCCCATGGCACTCTACCTAGGGCAACAGCTTGAGACTCTGTCTCAAAAATAAATAAATAAATAGAATCATAGACCAAAAAAAGGTCACGATAACCTTCAAAGCTGTTTCATAATTATGCAAATTGAATGACTTCTATAGGCCCTAATGCAACTTGAAGATCAGTATGCAACTATAAAAATTCCCCCAGATGCATTTTGCCTGTGTGTGTGTGTGCGCGTGTGTGTGTTTCAAGGCCTGAAACCGGATCCGTGATTGAAACCAGAATCTACCAAAAGGAAAGAAAGAAAAGTTGAATCACGGCTTAGTTCACTCACAGTAAAAGTTTCTTTGGGAGTGTAAGAAAACCATTTGTAAGCAGAGATACAAAGTGAACTCTTTCGTCAGAAGTTTCCCGTTGAAGCATCCTTCCAACACTTCATATGGGTTTCAGTACTATTTAATTAATCCTAAAAATCCTAACTTCAGCCGTTTTTCATCACCAATGAAAATTCCTAGGCAACTACACTCTTTCAAATACTTGCAGCCGTCTCTTCCGAGCCAAGCAGTGGCTAGTTTCTTTCCCCCGTAAGAAAGAGTTATTTCCTGAAGTTTCTTCAGAATCGAATTTAATTACAGACTTTGGTTACATAAAACAACTACTAATAACCCCTTGTGCTCGGAGGAGGAGGGGAGATTTGGAGGAGCAGGTTCGGGAATTCTGGCGAGTCTCGGGGCCACAAGCTCCGTCTCCGGACGCGCATCTCCTTCCCCCAAGAACCAGCCAGTGGATCTTCACGCTGGCTCATCCTGTGGGCACAATCTCGCAGCCGTCGGCTGCTCCTCCTCCCACCCTAGCGCTTTAAACGAGCTTTTGCCCAGAGTAATCTGGGCGTGCCCTGAACTTGGCGAAAGGCCCAGGTCTGCTAAGGGAATTGGGGTAGGGGGTGGGGGTGGAGGGTCTTTGGAGATGGGGGAAAAAGGGACAATACAAATAAGAACTAGGAACATTTTCGCCTACAAGTGCAGCAGGGATCGAGCCCCTCTGGCTTTAGAAGTGAAAAATGCATTTCAGGGTTTGATTTTCAGAAGTAGAGAGGGGGAAAACAGGAAGATGAAGGATGAAGAAAGAGGACGCGGCGTTACCTGAACAGAGACAGATTAATCCAAACAGGTAAAAGTGAGCAGGCTCCGCGATCATTGTCCTCGGGTGGATCCTGCATACAGTCTCATGCCAAGAGGAGGGAGTGGAAATGGGGTCCCAAATTTATGAAGCCACACACCGGACACACTACACACAAAGGCTTAATATAAGCAACGTGAGTCAATCCGCCAGGAGTTTTCCGGGCAATTACTTGTCACCTTTCCGGATGCTTGTTCAGTATCTCAGAGTCCTTTGCGGAGGGAGAATTCCAAGGTTTGTCTTGTCCGGCCCCAGGGTTTCCGAGGAGGCTCAGACACTGGCAAGAACCATCCAAAGCGAACAACAAAGAGCTAAAGCAGGAGAGCGGTTGTGCCGTTTCCTGCCTCCACGGTCCTGCGGAGCCTCCCGGCGTGCGCCCCCACAATGCGCGCCCGAGCGCCGCTGCGAGGGCAGGCGCGGCGGCTGCAAAGTTGGGGTGTGAGAATGGATCAGGGAGCGCCCGAAAGTGCTTCTCCGTCTCCAAACGAGCCCAGTCAGCAGCTGGCCACCGGCAGCGAAGACGACGGCAGCCAAGGTAGCAGCAGGAGCTCCGGACGACCAGCTCGGGGTGCCGGGGGTGTGCCTGGGTGACTCCGAGAGTAGAGGGCCGGCGAGGGGGCGGTGCGGCGACAGCGGCTGCCTGGGCGGGCTCTTGTTCCCATCACTTGGGTGATGAGGAGGGTACTGGGGAGAGCAGCAGCACCGCGGACAAACGCAGGCTTTCCGGACGCCCCCAGCCCCTCAAAGTGCCCCACATCGCCCGTGGCCGCTGGCCCTCCGGTGCGTATGCGCGAGACCCCCCAAGCTGCGCTGGAGACCAAACTTCCTGCGGGTGGCTGCTCTCACCGCTGGGCTCGTGTAGCTGTAGAGAGGCAGCTCCCGGGCCTCCCAGGGGTGGCGGAGAGGAGCAGGGAGGATGCTGCTGCCGGCGGGAGAGACGGTCGCCGCGGCTCACCCAAGCCCCGCCGGGATCGGCGGCGTCTGAAGTTTCTGCTCTCACGCTGCCTCCTCTCTGGTTGGAGCGCTCGCGGGTTTCCCCCAACGTCCCAGCGGCTCCAGGTTTCCTCCCTCTCCTCCCTGGCCGAGAATACTTAAAGGGGCCGCATGGTCCTTTCTGTGCTGCCCTCTAACACTTTCCAGGCGCTTGTCAGGCAAGTTCTGAGCCTTCATATTTCTATCCACAAGCCAGGGGTGCTCGACTGCTCCCTCAGGTGAGAATCATCTTGCTCAGGATCGGAAATCCAAGCGAATTAGAACTTGTCTTGTTTCTCCAGCCACCCCTTATCTCCCCCGCACCTTTATCCAAATGGAACCTCCCAGCCAAAGACTTCAAAAATCCTCCTGGTCCAGCTTAACCTCTTCCTTACCGCTTCCAAGGGTTGGAATAAACTCTCAATTACTCTACCCTCACCCCTCCTCATTCCCAATTTTTTAAAAAAAGTCAAATTTGAGCCACAGGCTTTTAGGATAGGAGGCAGAGAGAATGTAACAATAGATGGGCACTCTATTACAACAATCCCTTTCTTTTAAAATGAAGTTAGGAGTCCTATAGAAAGGCTATCCAATTTGAGGGACGTGGGGATGGCCCCTGGGATCTTTCCACTAGGTTTTGTATGAGAGCCTCTCCTTCAACTTCAGAGAACTTTACATATGGGACAGTTAACCGTAGGAAAGTGATTAAGGAAGAGGGACAAATGCGCAGAAACATCCTTGATACCTCGGAGTTTGCGGTTTTGAGAATCCATTCAACATTGCGAAAGCAAGAGCCTACGTTTTGGCGTCCAATGTACCCATTATGAGCCCCGCCAGTTAGGAGCCCTGTGGCCTGGTCTGTTTCCGCTTCTGAAGAAGAGACATGAGGTTGTCGACATACGTTAATGTTTTAACAAAACATACCCAAAGTAAAACAAACCTGACACATCTGATGGGCATTCATTGATTCACGCATTTTCTTTTTTTCTATTAAATAAGACTGTGCATTAGGCACCTGGCATGCTGAGTGCTCAATACCAGCAGATATTAGTTCACAGAGTTATTTTATTTATTTATTTTTTATTTTTTGGCAGTTTTTGCCCAGGGCCAGGTTTGAACCTATTGCCTCAGGTATATGGGGCCGGTGCCCTACTCCTTTGAGCCCCCTGGCACCACCCAGAGCTATTATTTTTATTCATAAATTTCTACAAAGTTACATACAGTAACTTCCAAATAACTGTAGTCATATACATAAGAAGCTGCCTTCAGCCTTAGCTTCTGGAAGAGAAAATTGCACAATGCTTGGGGACACAGAGGAGGATTTGTTTTTTCTATATACTGTGGTGCATCTCTGTTTTTTTTAACTGAGCACATTTATTACCTAATGAAAGATAAAATTTTAAAAGCGAGTCCTACATTTATTTTGGTTGCTGCTAATACAACCAATGACCTTAAAGTAACGTTTTGTGGAGACTGTGGTTAATAGCATCAATCTTTGAAAGTGAAAGATAGTTTAATCCTCAGAAAGCCGACTGAAAATTCAGTAAACAGGCTGGAGATAAGAATTCAAAGACCGCAACCAAAATCTTTCCAGCAATAAAGCCAAGAATGTTTGATCAAAGCTGGCAAACATACATTGATTTGGTCTTTGTAAAAGAAAATTTAGTAAGAAATGGAATATATATATATATATATATATATATATATATATATATATATATATTATTCTTCTTAGAATAAAATATGCTTTTAAGGTAAGAATACCCAGTAATAGACAATAAATACATACTTAGTGTTGTACTTGAAAGAAAGAGAGAAATCCTTTAAAGCTTTATATAATTTGTGTTTTAAAGACTATGAACTTGCACTTAGTAAAGGATATGTACGTTTAGATATAAAGTAGAATATGTGTAGAGATTCTTATTGCAATCAATATTCCAGAAAGTATATTTCCTCCTCTTTGGAAGTTTGCTAAGATTTTTTAAGATCTCTTTTACCATCTCTATTGTTGTCATTGTGTGTAAATTATATTAATATCACCTTTTATTTCTCAACCTCTCTATTCTACTCTTAGAGATGATAATACCTGAGACAGTCAGCAGTAAGTATCCTCAATAATTAACTTTTGATCAGTCTCCTGATGGGAACTATCATCACCAACTCACATATGTCAGTCCTTTCTATTTCTCCTGCCTCATCATCCAATGTCTTTTTTTTCTGTCCATTATATCAGTAAAGGTGGCATCTAAAGACAAGAGCTTGTATTCAGAGGGCATTAGGAGGCTTGGCACCTGTAGCTCAGTGGTAAGGGCGCCGTCCACATAAACTTAGCAGGTGGGTTTGAACCCAGTCTGGGCCTGTTAAACAACTATGACAACTGCAATAACAACAACAACACAAGAAAATACCTGGGCATTGTGGCGGGTGCCTATAGTCCCAGCTACTTAGGAAGCTGAGGCAAGAGAATCACTTGAGCCCAAGCGTTTGAGATTGCTGTGAGCTGTGATGCCACAGCACTCTATTGAGAGTGACATAGTGAGACTCTGTCTCAAAAAAAAAAAAAGGGCATTAAGAAATTATAGCAAGTACTTCTGAGAACTTTTGTATTGACTTCCTTTTACTCACCCTTACCCATGAAAACACTTTACTGAACATCATCTGTATACAAGAAACAGTAAAGTGTGCTTAGGGGAAAGAAACAAATAAAATGCCATTCACCAGGTCCTCAGCACTCTTACCAAGGGGAGATACACAAACACAAAAAAAACAGGCTGCAGAGTGGAATCTGTCTAAAAAAGCAAAAACAAAGTACCATGGGATTAAATGACATCTCAGTACACTGCTGGATATGGATGAATCATAGCAACTTGTCATCTTCCACTTTTGCTCCTGAACATTAAATTATCTGGAAGAATGCATGAAATGCTCAGTGTGTCTGTGTGAATGCATGTGCAAATCTGAGTGTTTACACGTGGATAGAGAATGGCCTCATGTCAGGTCTTCAGGCAGTTCAAACATATACAAGAGAACTGACTCATTCCAGACCGGTTAGGAGACAAAGAGCAAGGTAAGGAGAAAGTATTTTAATTTGCACTCAGGAACTCTATTCCAAACACTATGATCAGAATGACTGGTGGCTTCAAAAGTTCCATTTAAAAAATTCTGGTCTCATTTGGAGCTGATGAAATTCAGGATATCTAAAATTCAAGATTTCCCTTGAGAATTTTGAAGAAACCTAAAGATAACACACTCCAGGAGTTCCATAAATAGGGGCTTTTTGATAGTCAAAATTCTAGAATAGTAAAGGTCTCTTGGGTGGCTCTGATCTGATGTTATCTTTCACAGAGGTAGCCACAGGAACTCAGGAAATAACAAAATTCCCCAGTTCTCCAGGGACTCCAGATAGCACTTATTCAGATCAAGAGGAGCAGAGTTCCTGAGGAAACTACAAACCAGAACTCTTTCTCTCTCCTCTCTTCTTAGCAAGAAGCCTTAGAATCAGACTGAGCCTGGGAGGTAAGCCAGAAGTCCCAGCAGATCTGGCAAGAAGCAGCATGATATAACCAGTGCACACCAAGGCTGTGCTGAATACTCCAGGATACCATCCCTTAGGGTACAACAACTTGTTTAGCAATTTTTACAGGAAACAGTTGAATAATCTGTGCAATACTTGGTATCTAAATTGATAAACTAAGAAGAATATTTAAATAATTTAATATTTTTCTAAGTTGGGATATATTAAATATAAGAGAATTCCATCTTGGCTTGGCACCTGTGGCTCAAGTGGCTAAGGCGCCAGCCACATATACCTGAGCTGGTGAGTTCGAATCCAGCCCAGGCCCGCCAAACAATGACGGCTGTAACCAAAAAATAACTGGGCATTGTGACGGGTGCCTGTAGTCCCAGCTACTTGGGAGGCTGAGGCAGGAGAATCACTTGAGCCCAGGAGTTGGAGTTTGTTGTGAGCTGTGAAGCCAGGGCACTCTACTCAGGGGACAGCTTGAGGCTCTGTCTCAAAAAAAAAAAAAAAAAAGAAAGAAAGAAAAAGAAAAGAAAATTCCATCTCAGATAGTAATCTAAAGTAACCCTAATAAAAGGAAAGTAAATTCACATTTGTTGGAATATCAACTATGGTTCAAGAAGCTGGATCTATTTAGTGTTGCGCATTTAATAGCATTAATTTAGTTTCTTTGTCTCTCTGCTGTTTAGAACATGTAATTATGTACTCCAAATCAGAAATCATACAAAGACTTCTTATTCATCTTCATTTACTTGAAGACTTAAGATGCTATCAATGGGACCAGTGTTTTTAACACTTTGAGAAAATATTATAAGAATGGGATAGAACCTCATTGCTCCTCATTATGTCCTCCAGCCTCATTAAGACTCTGTAAGGCTCATTAAAAAACATAAACTATGATATACTTACATTTGCTGTGGAATTACTGTAACTGTGCCTTTTAGCATCTCAACATCTTGGGCATTTATAGATGTCCTAAAAGAAGGTGCTACACTTCTAAATTCTTTTAACAGAGCCTGGGTCCTTAAATATTAGCAGCAACATGTCTCCCTAGAATTTACTCCTTTCATGTTAACAGATGACTAGTTTTTGAAGATAAAGGAGAGAATACAGGGAGGTAGGATTAATTGAAGGCACTGTTTGGGGCCCTTTACATACATTATCTGATCTAAATCTCACCATGATCAAGTGAAGTAGGATTATTATCTCAATTTAGAGAAGAAGTTAAGAGAGTAAATAATTAACTCAAAGTTCAGAGGCCCAGAAGCTGTGGAGCTTTTATTTGAACCCAGTTTGTTTTAAACCAAAGCATGTGTTTAAAAAAAAAAAAAAAGTTTCATGGCAGGATAGGGTCAGAAGTCTTTGGATTCAGTCCATATAAGGATTCTCCAAAGCTTTTAATAAGCAAATAAGCATTATGAGTTCCCAAGGGAGGATGGTTTTAAGAAGTCATGTCTCTTTAGTAAACATTGCTTGTTCTATAGCATGCTACCACTGTGGTAATATCTATAACACTCCACACCTAAAAATTAAGATCTTCAGCTTTGCTGACCAAACTGCATGTAGTAGTTACTTGGTGGAAAACTTGTGTTAAAATCAGCAATGTGATACACTTTATTGAGAAAAATCCGTATGTTGAAGTAACTGCACTTCTGGGTTATTTTTCATAGAGCAGCTAGTGGATCCTATTTAATCTGTGACAGATCATGTCTCTCCTCTGCTCAAAACCCTTCCCTGATTTCTCATCTTATTTCAAGTAAGAGCCCATGTCTTTTAGATGTCTACAAGGCCTGACGTGAACTGGTCACTCACACTTTCCTGTCATCATCTCCTTCTACGTTTACCTTCCCTGTGCTCACTTTGTGTCACCATAATGGCCTTTATGCTATTCCCAGAGTGAATTAGACAACTGCTGGCCTCAAGGATTTTGTCCTTGCTCTGTCTGGAATAATTATCCCCATAAATCTGCAAACTTACACTCTCGCTTCTTGAGGTTTTTATATCACCAAACCTCAAAAAGGCTTTTTCTAACCACCCACTTAAACATTAGATTCCAATACAATATTTCCCATCTCTTTCATGCTGTGCTTAGCTTTTTCTTTCTTCTAGAACACTTATCCCTGTATTTTCTTACTTATTTTATTGGCTGCAACCCTCTTAGAATGTTACATGAGGCTAGGATTCTTGGCTGTTTTGTCGACTTTTATATTCCCAGCATAAAACAGTTGCTGGCACCTAGTAAGCACTCAGATATATGTTGAACAAATGAATGATTTGTACTTCACTGTTAATGTTTTTTTTTTTTTTGAAAATGGTTCCTTATTGAATCAATTTCTGTAGTTCAGGTTTATTTCCTCTAGTACATAATTCCACGATTTATCTACTTCATTTAGCAGAGAACAGTGAATACCATCTATGGAGCTCATGTTTTGATGGACTTCAATAACTTCAAAATCAAAGTTCTCACTAAATAAGCACACACTTATTTAGGTCAGGTTATTTAGGGCCAAAGAGATGGAAACCATTGACTGAGTTTAAAGTATCTAACATTCAAGCTAGAAGCAAACCTTCATGATTAAGTTTTCATAAATAAGAACACTGAAGTCTAAAGAACACAGTCTATTTTGCTAGAGGACATTTCTTTCCTCTGAATAGTTAGTTGGCAATATTTGATTAAGATTCTCTGCCTTTAGAATGCTTACATCATTACATATATCACAGTATAATATATAATATTATATAGTGAGTTTCACATATTTTCGATTCACCATCAGGAATCTAGGAACTATGTTTTGTAATTGTTGTTATTTTTGTTCCTAATATAATAAAAATAATAAAAATCAACATTTACATGATATTATATGCTAGAGGTACTAGTCTAAAACTAGTCTAATTACTTTGTGTATTCTAACACATTTAATTCTCAGAACAAAATATTAGGTCAGTTATTGTTATTATTTCATTTTATATGTGAAGGCTAAGCATGGCTTTGAACCTGGGCTATCTGGACTCATAGCACTGGCTTTTACCCACACACACGACAGTGAGGTGCAAATACAAGTGGTTGACGAAGGTAATATAATTTCTATAGACTCAAATCTACCTGGAGAAAGCTATTAGGGTATAAGCTTTTTTTTTTTCTGTTTATTAAAGGTCTAGTTTCATTTTAGGACTTAATACGAGTGATTCTGAAGTATATACATTTATAGTTCTACTGTTATATGAACTTAGAAGCTTAAATTTTTTTTCATGTCCAAAATGTTCAAAATGGTTTTATATTTCCTTTAACTCTAATGAGATGGCATGAAAAGAAATACTGTACAAGTTTGTTAAGACATTCAAAGTATATTGGAATATATGTATATGTTTAAGTATGTATGTCTCTTACCACACACATCTTACCGAGGGGTTGCTGTCTTTTGGTTTCTTCCAGAAATATCTGAAACCAAGCATATACTGTTCTAATCATGAATTAAAATTCTCTGAAATTGGGATCATAGTTAACAGCTGCACAGCTGAATGACACACTCTGTAGGCTTATGATTTTAACACAAACTGACTATTTTGTAGGTAATTTACATTATGCTTAATTCTGCAGATGTATTTTACAAAACTGTTTCGTGTTTTTGGATTTTCATTGCTTTTTAAAGCAATTTCAAAAAATGTTTACCGGATCGAGGTACATAAATTGAGATTTATGTCTTATTTTTTACATTTATTATGTGTAGACTCACCTGCTGCTTTGTTTATTCTGAATAATATTTTACTTAGTTTCTAACAGTTATTTTAATCAGTTCGTTAAAGAAATACCAATTTAAAAAATATCTTGAAATTCTACTATGGTTTTTTAGTTAGAGGTTTTCTAGGTCAGTATATAAAAATAAGGTCTGAATAGTTAATGTTAAACTAACTTTGAAAAAAAGAATATCCAAGTTTATCATAAATGATAATAGTCATAATAAATAACTAATTAAATTGTAGTATCATGGAACATTTCAAAGTTATTTATTTTATAGCTATTTAAGGTATTTCTCTCTTATGGCTTATGAAAAAATTACTTTACTTTTGTGAAACTAAATTGGGACTTTGGTATTTAACAGTTTCTTGGTGTGGTTGAACACTAGGATTTTAAATACGGAGGAGCTCATTCCTGTGGTTAAATACTGAATCTATGTCTTAGAATTGTCGCTGAGAAACAAACTGCCCTTGAAAGTTGACATAGAATATAAACCTACTGTCTTAACAACAAGGATAATTATATATTTTCCCAAGAGTTTAATCACCCCTTCTCTAATATCCTGGCCACATTCCAAGAGAAATCATCCAATTCCATTATTCTAACTAAAAGTCTTTGTTGATTTGATCTAATCTCATCTTCTCAATTTCCTATCATTATAGATACTCCTTTAAAGCTGTGTTATTACAACTAGAAGGTAGAATTTCACTGGTACAGTACATATCCTGTTACACTTGTGTATCGTATGAGCATTGGAAACAAAATAGATGTTTGTTGAAGCAAGTAAAACAACCTTATCACCAACAATACCATACAAAAATTATTTTGTTTATAAAAAGATTTCTAATTATTACCTTTTACTTACAAAGCTTCAACTGCAAGGTAAAAGCTTGTTTTAATAATTTAGCATGTCCATACTTCAACAAAAATACTGTTATCAGTACATACCGAAAGTAATGTGGCTTACATTTTTATATTCAGATGCTAACTGGTTCAAGGAAATTCCAATTATTTTTCTTCACAATATAGAAGTACTATAGTTTTAGGACATTTGCAAAATATAAAAAAAGCAAAAATTTGCAATAATTCAGATATAATCCTATATGCTACCAATATTTTACTATCTTTTTATTTTTACTGTGTATGTAAAGACTTGTTTTCTTATATGGAATAACAGTCTAGAAACTGTTAAGAATCCTACATTTTCACTAAATGAAATGTCATAAAAATTTTTTCTATGTCATGAAATATTCTTCAACACTATCATTAAAAGAGCGAAATAGAATTCCATCATATGAATTATTAAGATATATGTAAGTAGTCTCCAATTGTTAAATATTTAAGTATTTTCAATTGCCATTAAGGTGCTTTAAAGTCTTATTAGGATATTGTCTTGCTGGGTATATCATTAGTATGTTTCATTTTGATCACAGGCATTCTGTGAAAGCAATACACACTTACTCCAATTTATTAAGTTACTCAGCTGTTGGAAGTTACTCTGCAGATTGTTTATTCAAATGGTCTTAGAACCAAAATACATAAGTTAAAGATCACAGATAGCAATGAAAAACTATTAGACAATTCTTAACACCTAACTTTACCTCTTTCTTCAATAGGATTAGTCTATGTTTGCTCAAGGAATGTTTTTTTTTTGTTTTCATTACACTAGATTAATAAATGAAAATGTTTGTTTTTCACAAGTATGCTTGAGTTTCACAGGTCTTGTATTTCACACCAGAAAGTAAACTCTTTTCTTTGATCAAGGGCAATAAATCAAGACATAAGGGCTTTCCTTAAACAGTTACCTTTGGGGAAAAGTATAAACTTATTAAGCACAGTTCATTATTTCATTAATTGTTTTTTTCAGCTAAGGAAGTATATTGTTTAAAATTTGAGGCCATAATGATTGACAATGATGATACTGTGACCTCATGAAAATATTAGTTCTAGGGAGGATTCAGCATACATGTATTAATGTGCATCCTAGTTTATCCAAGTCACATTACTCTGGTTAACACCTATTACTTGATTTTCTCTATATGCTTTATGTGGCTCATCATATAATAGGAGTTTGAAAGATTTAATTATCTTTCTTTTCCTGGTGAAATAAGAACCATAAAGTTAGAGTAATTCAAGGACATCAACTCAGATGCTTTACTGATTGAAGAGGTAATGTCATTATTTCTTGAATTTAGTAATTATACCACTTTTTAAAAATCAGATCTTTATCTGGAAAATCCATTTTTCTAAAATAATTGTGAATATTCTGGATATGCTGAAATGTACAGAACACTGGGCACAGTCTAATTAATAAACCAGATTATCCACCACACTAAGTTTTTCTGATCGTGCTCCCCTTAATGTTTCCCGAGAAGGAGAATTTTGTAAAAGCTGTTACTGCATATACAGATGTTTCTTTACACATATGTATGTTTCCTAGAACATCACTAAATGTGTTTTCCAGGTGGCCCATATTTGATTAAGGTAGGAGAACCAAGCCTGAAAAATTTACCATTCAGCTCATTTAACCCCCTGGGTTACTTCTATTCATACTATAAGTCTCAGATCAAAGTCTCTTCCCTAGAAAAGTCTACCTAGACCTGCCATTTCCAGCCTTCCCCAACAGGTCATATTTCTGTGTAAAATATTCCTAGAATAACTGTAACTATTTCTCCATAGCACTGACCACAGATAATTGCTATAAAAATGTGTCTTTTCAGCCAGACTTTTCTGTAAGTCTTACATACCTTACAGTGACAAAAATGACTCTGATGGGTTCAGCAATGATATTTTAGGTTTCACCAACACACACTTAGCATGGTTTTGTGCTTGGAGTTCTGTATAGTATACTGATTTGAAAAATACTTAGCTAGACTAAAAGAAAGAATAAAAAAAGGTTTATGTACAGATTACAGATATCTGGGCATTCATGTTTTTTGCATTTAACTACTAATTTCTTTTTTTTTTTAATTTTTTTATTGTTAAATTATAGCTGTGTACATTTGTGCAATCAAGGGGTACAATGTGCTGGTTGCGTATACAATCTGAAATATTCTCATCGAACTGTTCAACGTAGCCTTCATGGCATTTTCTTAGTTATTGTATGTAGACATTTTAACCTAACTACTCATTTCTTGTAGGAAAATGGGGCAGTCACTAAATACTGAAACTTACTCTGTTTCAGTATTTGCAACCAGGGGTGATTCTGTCCTCTCGCTCAAGCCCACCCCAATGACATTCTGCAATGTTTACAGACATTTGTGTTTGGGGAAGAAGGAGAGGAGGAGTTGCTACAGGGATCCAGTATGTAAAGGCAAGAAATTGCGCTGAACATCTTACGTTGAGCAGGATAGACCCCCACCCACATCAAGGAATAAATTGGTCCCAAATGTCAATCATGTCTACACTGAGTAACTCTGCTCTAATTTATCTTTAATGTACACTGGTGGGTGCTTTTGTTATTGTAAGGATTATATAAAATAGCAGACATGTATCTTATGAGTGGTGTATAATTCAGTGTTAAAGTTATTAGACAAGCTATGCGCATTTATTGTATAACATATTGTACATGTTATATCTATTTGCAGTACTCTATAAAGACTATAAAATTCTATATAAACATCTCCAAATTATTATTAAATACTTATATATCCTTTAAAATGGCCATCACTGACTAGCCAGGGGAGTGTGGACAAGCCTCTTAATATTGCCAAGACCTGTTCTTTTTATATTAAGTGAAAAGTATAATATTTCTTACTTTCTAAAGATATTGCAAGGATTGAACATACAGTACTTATCATAATGCTTGGTTTAGAGTAAGTTGTGATTAAATATTAACTTATTACTATTATTTTTGTGATTTTATTATGAAACAGAGAGCTCTACCCTGAAAACTCAAGACAAAGTTTATAGTTAGTAAAAGGCTGAACAATTTTTTAAGCAATAAAATAAATTGTATAAAGATTGTTGCTTAAAAGATTGTTCAGAAAACAATGAATACAATATTAAAAATATGTATATACAATAAGCTTCTAAATGAATTTTGATTTTACTAAGGAGTTTGCAATATTCTTTAACAATAGTATTAATCACGGTCTATGTTTGAATAGTCCAGCTGGATGTAGGTTAAAACTAAATTTGCTTTGGTATATCTGAATGGCAGTCCAATGGTGCTGAGATATTATTAGTGTAATTTTCTCAACTTGTATCATCCTTAAATGCTGTGAGTACAAGCAATTATGACTTAAGAGGAATAAATGCATTCTTTTCCATTTTTCTAAATAATGGGGAATAGTTCCTGACTATCATCTCCATATCAAAACACCGATTGTATAAATAATAGATCTGTATGTTCATAGATCTATTAACATAACAAAAATGTTCTGATTGTTTTAAAACTAAGTATCAAACTTCCTAAATTAGTATTTTGTAAATTAAAAGTTGTATAATTTTTATTTTGTTTCCCTGACAAAATGAGAAACCCCATTTCAAATAGTATTTCATTATAAGTTCAGAGATATACAACCCAGCTTATACAAGGTACGAGACCAAAAGAATGAAAAGGAAATGCTTAGTGTTTACACTTATTTATTTATGTATGGGTGAGACTAAGCTTCTAGAAACAATAGCTTCTCGAATAAAGAATCATTCTTGTTTAAAGCCGGGAGGCCCAGAGATTCCCTGACCTTATAAAAGAGATATGTATCGAATAAATTAATTTTAAATGCACAGTAAAGAGTTCAAAATATCTTCAGTACTATTTTAACATTGAGAGAAAATATTACATTGTTATATTTAAATTATATTTTACCAAGATTTTCTTCACCCTGCACATTGTATAATTAAATCCTCACATACATTTTAAGAAGTAGATTACATTGGTTCGTCTTAAAATAATTTAAAAATGATAAATAACACAGTGAATTAAGTTTAATCCATTTAGCTTAGACTAGAAACACTAATGGATGCTTAGTGTAAGTACTAGTAAACCATACATTTATAAAGATAGAAGTGAGATGAGAGAAAGTCTTTTAGCCCAGATAATTCTCTATCCTTCCACCATGAAATGAACAGTAGCATCTCTCTCTATAGAAACTACTTAACAAATATTCAAAATTTGTATTTTTCTGAAATTTTTGTCAAAGACTGTATAATGTTTATCATTAGATTTTTCTTAGTTTTTCATTCATGTTCCCTTGGACTAATTTTAGATAGTAAATTCATCGCAGTTATAATAAATTATCAAAAGAATAATTCAAAAATCAAGGTGTGCACGTACACACAGGCACATACACACATATAAAACTTGACAATAGGTCTCTTAAATTTATATTTGTACCTTTGTAGCTAACAGAAAATCCCTCCTTTATGAAATGTTTTAATTGGCTGAAAGTGTTTAGTGCACAATGCTCTATTGCCCTCTACTGGCTAGAAAATGGTAAAATAAAACTTCCCATCTGCTCCATTAACTGTATGGGACCTCAAAAAACTAAATATGGAAGACAAAGACACAGCTCAAAATAAGCAAACAACATACTAGATTGGTAGGAAATATAAAAATGAATTCGTAAGATATTACATGTTTAAAAACTTTTATTTTTAGTTTTTTATTAGTTGAAAAATCTGACTATTTTATATAACACTAAATGCTCTCATTAATTCACACTAACACTTTCATTATCTTAAAGTGATAATTGTAAGACTTACAGTTATCTAGGAATTCTTGGGATTTTCCAACAAGATATGCATAATCTAATTGTTGACACATCTGTGGAATATTTTTATAATGATATCATGCTGTATCTAGTATGATTTTTTTTTTTTTTTAAGTAGCATTTCTGGTTAGAAGAATATTCTTAGTATGTTTAGTAAAAATTAAAGAGTACTTTACCAATTAAATGAGTGATTTCGTGTTTGTATTTTCGATCGTTACATGCTATTCTCATCTCACTGAGGAAAAAACATTGTCACACAATGCTGTGCAAATTCTTTAATGAAATAATAGTGACAATGCCCCCAAGGAACATAAACTGAATTAGAGTGGTGAACCTACTTTGTTTCATTTTAGCATCACCCATTTCTTTAATGCATGATTACATTTATTTCAAAAACATTTCTAAAGCATAATCTTCCCATCCATGGCAGAAGATGCAAATTTTATTATTAAGGTGGCCTTGCTATTTTTAAAAACATACCCTTAAACAAAACTATCACTTTTTTTTTTTTTTTTCCAAAATTTTGACTGGTATTTTGAATTTGGGATTTATTTTATATTTTTCATATACATTGAAAAATAATGTATGTGAAAATACAGCTACAATATACATTGAAATAATCTGGTTTTCATTTCTCAACATATATTTCTTTGGAACATTTATAAAACTTGGGCCATGTTTCTTTGAACTAGAATTTTGCTCCATGGAATTTTGCCTTTCCATTCTATCCTTAGAACTAGTGTCTATTATAAATCAAGAGGATAATCTTCCTAGGGCTTCCCTGTGAAAACAACTGTCAATCCTTTTAAAAATTTTCTGAGCAAATGATGTTCTGTATTTTCATGACCTCTCATCTAGATTGTATTCACTGCTCACACTTTCCAAGAATGTATTTTCAGTTCAATCTGTAAATCACTTGAAGTCTTTGGTTCTCCATAAACTGAGAGAAGATAGTTACACTAGAAAATATTGTTACTTTAACAATAACACACAAAAAAACTTGTTTTACTTCCTAATTCTCAAGTGAGGTTCAAAAAAAGATGTACTGTCCAGTTTTTCAAATTTAATCCTAAAAGGATTAGAAAAGGTCTAAATCTCTAATAAAAAATGAATAAGAAAGTTATCTTAAGCAATATTATAGTCATTCAAAATAATAGCTAGAGGTGGAGCTCAGAGGCTTATGCCTGTAATCCCAGCACCCTGGTAGGTCAAGGTGAGACGATCACTAGATGCAAGGAGTTGGAGACCATCCTGGGCAACGCAGTGAGCCCTGTCTCTACAAACAGTTGTTTTTAACAATTAGCCAGGTAGTCTCAGCTACTTGGGAGGCTGAAGATGGAGGACCTCTTGAGTCCAGGATTGGGATGCTTCAGTGAGCTATGTTTATATCACTGTATTCCAGCCTGGGCTACAGAGCAAGACTATCTCCAAAACAACAACAACAACAACAATAATAATAAGGAAGAGCCAGGTGCTACTTGAAAACCTATGTGTTGCTTAGGATAAATTGGCAGTCAAAGTTTTAAATATTATATAATTAAAACAGAAAAGTTTATAAAAACTGACAAAGAAAATGCTCTGTATTTTTTTGCACAAAGGAAGTTATTCTAACCCACTTTGAATAATAATAATATGTTCTTAAATATGTGAGCAGAATTTTGAATCATATATATTAATTTTTTGTTCCAGGGGTGGGGAACCTGTGGCCTTGGGGCCACATGTAGCCTTCTGGAGCCTTGTGTGTGGTATTTTGGCTGAATGCAAACTTTACAAAATGATTCCTTTTAATAAAGGGGTTTGTTTTCTGAAGCTTAGATTTGGTAAAGGGTTACTGTGACTACTCATATTTTATAGCATGTATTACTTTTAGATTTATAAAAATAATAAAGATCTAATATTTCAATATAATTAATGTTGAAATATAGGAAAATAGTTGATATTTTAGTGTGTGGCATATGTATTTTTCCTAAACTTAACGTATTTTCAATATGTTTATATTTATTTTTATTGAAAAATATAAATTGTTATGAAAATAATGAAAGCTATTTCCAACTCTAAGTCAAGTGTCTTTTTCTATTTCTCTATTTTGTAGCATTTTATGAGAAATGTTATCATTATCTTACTTTCCTGTCCCTGAATAAGTTAATAGGTTGTTTTCACAAATAATTGCCTCAGGTAAATACATTGCTTTTATGAAACAAATTTACTTTATTAGTTTCTATGGAAATGTTGAAATTAAATGCTACTTTGCTCACTAAGGAATAATGTGGAAAAGATTGCCATAGGATTCTATTAATTTAAAATTCATCAGTGCCTAAAACTGGTAACCTGAAATTTAGCTTTTTTTTTTAATATTTACTTTCAAACAAAATTACTACAGCTTTTAAAGCATGTAACTAAATAATTTAACAGGTTTCAAGTATCTATCTCAAATTTTCTAGAGGATGTTGACTTTTATTAATATGTTTTCTCAAAAATATCTTTTATGCAATTAATTAAATAGCTTAAAATTGACGAGGCAAGATGTTATTTTTGTTGTATCACAGTACAATATTCAGAAATTGTGATGAATTTTGACTTGGATTGCCAAATTAATCTAAATTAGTGGAAGTTTCCTTTATGAATTGAAATAAGATACCATCAAAGTTGATCTCTATGTTACCAAGAAACCTCAACTTCTAAATGTTTATCAGAAATAAAAATGTTATTTTTTTCTCTCTCTAGCTCTCTTACATTCACACTTTCTGTCTCTCTTTTTTTTTTTTTTTGCAGTTTTTGGCAACCTCCGGTATATGGGGCCGGCACCCTACTCCTTTGAGCCACAGGTGCCCCCCATTTTCTCTTTTTTCTTCATGAAAAGCATATAGATAAATCACTATGTATGCAATTAACATATTTTGGCTTTTATTTGGGTGAATGTTACCTTAAATAAATATTGATGTTAAAGTTTTCATTTTTTTCTTTTCTACTGATAACCACTCCTATGATTCTCTATGTCAGAAAGAACTTGCTTTAATAGTAACACCATGTCAGATGGAGTTGAATGTATATTGATTTTCATGTATAAACATCTTTTATCTCATGTCCAAAGAAATACTTTGATTTTGGAAAGAATATTTATGCCTATTAATAAAATAAGGGTATTTTATTTAGTTCCTACGTTCCCCTAGTAGATGTTCTCATACAAATTTTTTAAAAACCCAAAAAAAATCATTTCTGAAAGAAAATTAATCAGATAATGATGTCAGTGTGTTATGAAAGAATACAAGTATAACAAAATTATCAGTTTCCTTTATTCATCCTTTCTGGTGAAAGAAAGGACACTGACTGAGAATTCTATAATGGCCCAAAGGAAAAAAGTTCTTTGTGTGCCTCAAATCCAATATTTTAAGTTGAAGTCAGCTGTTAAGAATTACTGAATTATCCAGGGCAGAATCTGGGGGATGGCTCACATTACACTACGTTGGATATGAAAAGTGGAGCACAAAAGGGGTGAAAACTTTTCAGGGATTAAAAAGGCCTGAGGGATTGAATTTTTAGATTCCAGAGCAGCACATCAAGAGAAAAGTTATAGATTCTCGAGTTCTCACAGCAAATTGTGTCTGTAAATCGATGAAGCGTTTCTGAAAAAACATATCAGGATGGCCCTAAAGAGAATGTATAAAATTTCTTTCAGATCTCAGTGGGAATGAGAATTAGATCTGATGGATGGAAACAAATACCTAACAAAATTAAGAAATTGAACACATTTAGATTTCAATCAGGCCAGAAAGTGGAGTGGATACCATTGACTAGTTCATGTATTTTCTCCTATAATATCATTTGAAATAAAATTTACTGATCCTTTCAGAATTCGCTTTAATACCCTGTCACGCACCTCATCCCCCGCCTCCTTTCCCCGCCCCTTCCCCACGCTCTATATAAGCGGCTGCTTGACGCAATAAAGTTGAGTTCCTGCTTCAACAGGAAAAAATAAAATAAAATAAAATAAAAATTATAAAAGGTTATACATGTGAAAAAAAAAAGAATTCGCTTTAATTAACCTTTATTGTGTTTCTTAAATATCCTAAGTGTGCTGTAGAATGTAGTTGACTGTTATCAGCTACAATATATATATTGCATAATTTCTTCAGCCTTATTACTTATATTCAGGATATTTATCCTCCATTTTGTATTCTTCTCTGAACCATTCTTTCTCATAAATGCAACTGACATCTAAACATCATCAAGAAGTAGGCAACTTAGAAGATGTAGATATTGTTGATTTAAACATGTTACAACAAGATCAGCATCATATAAGGATCTTGTTCACTTAAATAAAATATTCTTCTTCACTGTTAAAAAAAAACTGATAAAACTTCTTGCAGAATTTTTATACATTACAAGGGGATTTTATATTTTCAAGGGAAAATAGAAACTATACTGCTATATTTTGTAGGTTTTTATGTGTGAAAATGTGTGGGGAAGTGTATTTGTATGTGTTTAATTCCACAAAAAATAAATATTTAGAGTAAAATTGTAAAGAATGTCATAAAACTTAGTGAAGTTATCCAATGTAAATTGAAAAATATATTTTTCCATTTCATTTTATGTTAGAATTTAGCTTTCACTTGAGGAAGGTGATTGTGACTGGGAACTAAATATTCCGACAAATGTGTTCCTTGCGACATTTAACTATCCCCTTGATGTTTTATGTATAAAAATTAATAGTTCTCTTAAGTCTATTACTTGGAAGGAATAAAAGCAGTTATAAGTTCAATTATCTCTCTATTATTTCTTCATTATAACCCAAGTAAGACTTTTTAAAAACTAACTCTGCTGATATTTAAGCTCATCTGGACCAAAAGAAGGACATATGATAGTGCTTTCTTAAACTTTCCAGCTTTCAACAGTGTTATAGCATATTTCTAATAAAATGAATGGAGATTATACAATTATATATTGGAATATATATCAAGATGTGGGATGTCCAAAAGCAAGGTGAGTGGAAACTCTTCTCTGTTATACAGTGATTTAGGCAACAGAATTGAAACAAGAACACATTTGGTTCCAGAAAGACCCACATTTACCGAACTATATAAGGAGCATTTAAACATCTCAGTGGCTTCTTAAATAGTAGACCCTTGTGAGGGTGGTGCCCTCCCCACAGCTATTGCAGAATGCTGAGTTATTTTTCCTTCAATGATTTGGTCTAAATTTCTAATCTTGCAGACAGCAAATCCTCCAGTCCTCATACTGTCCTCCTTAAGTATGACCATCAGCACAAACTCGGAAGAGTAGCTGTTCAAGGCAAGAAGACATGCCCTTTGCTTGGCTCCTGTTGCTCAGTGGCTAGAGCACCAGCCACATGCACCAGAGCTGGTGGGTTTGAACCCAGCCTGGGCCTGCTAAGCAGTGACAACTACAACCAAAAAATAGGTGGGCATTGTGGTGGGCACCTGTAGTCCTAGATACTTGGGAGGCTGGGGCAAGAGAATCACTTAAGCCCAAGAGTTTGAGGTTGCTGTGAGCTGTGATGCCATAGCACTCTACTGAGGGCAAGATAGTGAGACTGTCTACAAAAAAAAAAAAAAAAAATACCCTTGCTTTACAGAAATAAAACTTTTATATCACTTAATGTCTTCTTACATAGAAGGAGAGTAAGTAGACTTTTGCTTGTACGTTTGGTCTTGTAACATTCTTCTCATGTCACTACTCTTTATTTTCCTCTCATCTCACTACTATCAACTGAAGAACTAGAAAGATTTTAAGATTGTGTAAAAAAATCAATATAAAATGTTAAAACTCAAAACGAATTCCAATTAAAAAAAAAAAAGAAGAAGAAGAAGAAGAAGAAAACTCTCCCTGAAATGAGTATCCTCACAGCTAGCACTAAATTAACTTCTAATGACTCTCCCAATATCGCCCGAGGCCATGGGTCAAACCCTACATTTCCCACTCTCAGACTGGACTGTCGCACTGACTGTCTAAGGAGAAAGGCTCACAAATACCCAGATCAAGAGCAGAAAAGGCTGTATTCTCTGAGACCTGAATAATTACATATAGCAGCCTTGTCATAGAGGCTGTTCTTTTCTCTTCATGCAGAAGAAAAGCATCCCTCTGTTAGCCGATGGAAAGATAACCAGGGTGCATGGAGTTTGCTGCCTGTGAAGGTCCTGCCATGGGAAGAACAATAATTGAAGACTCATCGTTAGACAATGGCTCAGGAATGCTGAGCAGAAATAACTTTAGTCTGATGTTCTACATATTTTGGTAAGGTTAAATATATAAATATATTGGGAAGGTTTTTAAAGAAAATCGGCTTGTATATCTATTTCAAAAAATGGAGAGAATTGCTCTATTTAGAGTAACAATGAGGTATTTTCTTTCTTTTAAAAAAAATTTTGGAACTCAATTCTCTACTGTTTTCTGGGGACTATATTTTCCCCTAACAAAAATCCCTTATAGAGCTGAAATGTTACGTAGTTTTAGAATTGAAATGTCAGCCTGTGTCATCTGTGGGTCAGGATGAGGGAGGACTGTACTGGCTCGCACAGAGGAAAAGCTGAGCAGGAGAGACAGTCAGAGCTTTGGGTTGAGACAGACTTGGGTTTAAAATGCTGCCATGGATTGAAGGACTATGTGATCTTAGACAATTTTCTTAACTTTAGTCTCAGTCTTCTTATCTCTAAAATGGGGTTAATTAATAGTAATTAAGGATGAAATGATATACTATACACTTCATACATACAAAATGTCTGATTGTATAGTAGGTAATAAATAATCATAATTGCTGTTAAGTGATTTTCTTTATGCTCTATAGACCATTTAAGTTAGAGTGATACTAATAACAAATGACAAACAACCAAAGAAATACAAACAATTTCTTTCTGACCTCGGCTCAAAGGACTTCCATTTAGAAATACTTGGAAGTGCTAACATTGACAACTAAAACATGACAACAGGTCAGGATTCTCCTCAGTCTTTTTCTTCAATAAATCTTAGGCTTCTTGGTATTGCAATTCATTGGGGGTGCACCTCACATCAGCTGTATGCAAATTAAATAAAAGCGTAGGTCAAAATGTGCTTGGTCAGCCTTGATCTCATATAAAATGCTAACGCATCACTGAATTTTTAGTTATTTACACCGTATCATGAGTCTAATGCTCATGCTAAATCATCAGTGACTTCTCATTCATACCATTTCAATGAATGGAATATGGAATAAGCTTTCAGCGCTAATAACCTTGAAAACGAAAAAGAATAATTTACTAGAAAGAATAAAATTGCCATTCCAGCAAATAGGTAACACCAAAAGTCTAACCATACCCTCACCTCCAAACCCAAAGCACAACTTTTATTTTGTTTTCGCTTTTCCTCCAGTTGTTTTGACTGTTACTCATATCACATAGCTTTTCTACTCTTCTCTCTCCCAATATTTTATATATTTAATGCTTGTTGGTTTTTATTGTTAGTGTCATCTTGATCCTTGATGTTATATATAGTACCCTAAAATTATACTACTTTTAGTTTTTATCTTGTCTTTTCAATGATTAATGGCAATTTGTAGCTCCTCATCGCCCGAATCAGAGATACGTATTTCTCAACACAAAACATTTAATTATGTGATACTCCCTTCTAAACACTGGTATTTCATAACTGCTTACAAGAAACATTCCAGACACGTTAGAATAGCCCCACAGGCTCCTCACAGTGCAGCTCCCTCCCTAACTCTCACCTCACTTGTCTTCCTCCTGTGCCTTGACTGAAATATCCAGTCCCCAGAGCTTCTCATGCGCCACCCTCCACCCCATGCTGGGGATATGGTTTCTCTCTCAATTTTTCACGGAGCATTAAACACCAACTTAGATGCTGCTTCTTCCCTCAGTCTTCTCGTTTCCCCAGAGAGAATGGACCTGCTTAGGGAAAGCAGCATTTTGTCGCCCAGTAACCCTTTGTGGGAGTTACTTGTGGCTTGGTTATGTTTCCGTGTTGTCTTCTGCCCTGGTCATATTTCCCTGTTGTTTTCTCTTTTGTTGTTGGTTGTTATTTGTGTATCTGCTTCTTCTATTTGTGAAGTAAAGTCTTGCATAACTTGGGCAGTGTTCCGTTGATCTCTGTGTCCCTAAGACTTGGGAATTTCTCTTTCCACCTCCCATCTGAATCTTAAAGAAACAACATTCATGAGCCATTGCCTCTATCTTAAAGGTGAAATAGCGTCTAAAGTAATAATTTTATGTGCACAGGTACATCTTAGCTTGCAGAAACCTTCTTCCTACACATCCCACAGCATATTCTTTGCCTGTGTATGCATATCAAATTAATAGATATATTTTCTAATTATTTGCTCTTCCCATGCCATTAATGCTGGGACAGAGAGTAGAAGACATAAGTAATACAAAGAATAAAAAGAAGCAGAATCAACTATTTAAATGAGAATGCTGATCAAAATGCCTCATTCTCTAACAGCTTTTAGGAAAATCTTGCACCAGATGCTCAAGTACAGCTTGGCTAAATTCTGTAAGGACAGATCTGCTTTCTCCAAAAGGAGAAGCACTGTATAGGTTCACACGGCATCCTGCACAGAGAGTCTTTGCTATTTAATCTGCCAGGAGCAGGAGGTTAGAATGCTGTCAGCATCCCTGTTATGGCTAAGAAAATGCCCCACATGCCACTGCCTCTGGACTGGGATTGCAAATGTCAATCCCTATTGTGGTCCAATATATGGCCACATATTCATGGTTGTTGGGGTGATGGAAGTACAGAAAGGAATAATTTTACTCTCAACTTTTTATTCATATCAGTAAACAATCCTGGCAAGATGGGTTGTCCGTACTATAAAAGGGACAATTCCTCTTCCCTTTGGCTCTGTCTGGTAACATCCTAGGTAGAAAACATTCACAACACCAAGACTTCAGAACACCCTGGATTTACCAGCACATCATTACCCAGAATGATAAAAAAGGGTGATAGCTACCATTATTAAAGAGTTCTATTATCAAAGCCTTAGACACATACATATGCAAATGTTCCAGGGACATATGTGCTCAGACACACCGATACTCTTCATTCATTAGCCCATTCATTTATTCAACAATGTTTTGAGCAACCGACCAACTGAAATACGTGGGTGCTCTTCTATGCACACATATAATCACCCTTTTACATTCATTAATTTAATACTTACACCACTCTAACATATCTTTAGCTCTTTAAAGACAAAAAACTGAGACAAGAGAGGATGCTGAGGCTCAGAAAGGTAAATATTTTGACTGTGATTATACAACTAATAAAGAGCTGAGTTTGCTTTTAAACTCAGATGTGGCATGCAAACCCTCACTCTTTATACTTCCTGAGATCACGAATAAAAAAGAATAATTTTGCCTTGTAATTACTTTTTTAAAAGTCAAATATTATAGTCAGTAAGCAAAGGGCACTGATGTTCTGAATCTAACAAGAGAGAACATGAAATTTCTAAAAAGTAATTCTGCAGAAAGTTCCAAAAATGCTTTTTCTTTTACCAGTTGAATTATTGAATCTAAACTTTTTTTATATGCAAAATGAGAAGTTTGTCATTGAATCTCATCTCTGGAAAAGTATGCACTAAGATGATAACAGATCTATTATGTGATTTAGATGATAGATGATTTCTAAAGTGAGCAATCAACCCATTTTTTAGATGCACCAGGAGGGTGCTACTAAAATAAAACTATGTAATGAAATCTGAGTTCACAGTAATTTCTTCCTGAAATTACTTTAGCATTTCATTGCTAAATCTCGATATTTTCCACCACTGAGTTTTCCCATCCTTTTAATTTATGTCTTCAGACTATAAAGGTGTATTTTAACCATACTTTTAATTTTTATTCAATTATATAAAAGCTGCCAAATGTAATTCTTTTATTTCATCCATCTTTTAACTTTTGGCTTTTCCTGAGACTATCACAAAAGGGATCCAAACATTTATGCTAAAGTAACACTTTATAAGATAAAATGAACAAAATTGCCTAAAGCTCAAGACTGTCAATAAGAAACTTTAGATATAATACATTAAATGTTTTCAAGAAACAGATGGTTGGAGGTTTGTGAATATTTAGCTTAATGGTTTACAAAACACAAAATACATAAAATAAAAAGTCAGTAATATGTAAATTTAACATAGAATTCCACATCCCCATGTGGTGTGAAGTATTATTATTTTCTTTTTTTACTTTTCAGTTCTTAGGCACAAAAGTCATCTGTATATCTTAATGATTATTTTTCATTTTAAAAAATTCTCTTTGGAAAACATTTTGTCTGTTTACTGAAACAATCCCTTGCAAAACCAACAAGGTCACTACAGGTCAAAACCCATACCTAAGTTGGTTTAAGCTTGGGGTAACCTAAATAGTGTGTCAAATTGACTGCTAGATATATAAAATAACTTTATACTAGGCATAAATTAAAAAAAAAAAACAAAAAACAACTTTTCTCAGATTCTCCATTTCTTGTGAACAGCTAGTTTTAAGGGTAGGATTTTAGGGGGAAAGAACTATTGGAATGCAATAGTGCATTTGACCTTGTTTATATTTCGTCATTTTGCTAGATTTAAGCTGTCAAATTAGGTTGATAACAAATGTTAAGTATAGATATGTATACAGCAACCGCCTACTGTCAAACTAGGCAAACAAAGAACTCTTGTCAGAGGGTTGCAGATTCCAAAGTTAAATGCGAAGTAATGTTTTCAATGTAAAGTTTGCTTTTTATCTCTGATGGAATGGTTTCTTTAAAATGCCCTGTAGTTGCACAACAGAGCAGAACGAACATATCTTGCACTAGAATTCTTCACAATGATTCACCTAAAAAACTAGTTTTGCAAATGTGATTATTATGTGACTTCTCTGAACATTACCCCGAGAAATAGTTCTTGGGATTAAATGTAGATTTTTTCAAAATGCTTAACTTTCTACTGCTTAATGTGGAGGAAGGCATTCTCATTTTTGTTCTCACTTTTTGTTAAAGAAATGAATTAAAATAAAAGACACATGTAAAGCCATCTTTTTCCAGTTTCTTGGGATATTTCTGTCATTTACTTTAATAGCCAATGATAAAGCTGTTGTATTTATTAAAGCATATAATGCATGATCAACCTTCTGGAAGATACAAAACTATAATATCTAGTTTGTCCACAAAAAGATTTTCAGAGATCATTGATCAACCAACAATGCAAAAATTTTGCATGAAAGTACAGTAAGCCACTTGAGAGGAGGGGCTTTTATTTACTATCTTGTGGTGCTCAGTACCTGTCTAATATTTCCTTGACCTCAGCAGGAATTACAATCTATTTCCCTCCTGTGACCCCTAAATAACTTAAACTGTCCCTCTCACTACCATATTCTTTGCTTCCTTCCTATTTCATGTTCCTTTCCTGTAATAACTTCTTTGCATATGTCTCAAAACCTTTATATTCTTTTCCTTCTGATTATTCCTTTGATAAGAGCCAACCCCTGGATGAATCATATTTTCAGCCTATTCTCCACTAATCAAACTTCCTATTCAGGGAGGTAATTGACTGAAGGTGCCTTTTGCACTATAAATCTATCACAGTGTTTATAATAAGAATATGCTTTATATGAGCTGCTGTCAGCCAGTGACTAAGAGTTGCAGCAATACTAATGCAGAACTCTGACGAATAAGTTTCATTCTGATCAAAACTTTCTTTATAACTTTGCTACCACCTAAGATTCCTTGTACAAAACCCTCCTTCTTTACTTCCCTCCTTCATAGGGTCAGACTGCCACATCTCCTGATACTCTTCTCTTTTTCCCTACTAGACATTTGTCCCAACAATTCTCTCACACATCTAATCCTATCTTGTCACGTGCTTCTCATGGAAGCCCAAACACAACTGTCACCCAGGCAGCTGAGTGTGGTTAGAGACGTGTATACAACCATCCTTACTGCCATTATTTCAAGTTCATGACCATTCACTTTAAGTGGCTCATTCACTCTTCTGTATGATCAAACAGTACATTCATCTCTTTTTATACTTACAAGAATGTTTCCCTCCCATTCTCACACGATGGTGATGCATTCAGTTTTACTTTACTAAGAAAATAGATGCAATTAGAAGGAAGCTTTCACTCCCATCTCCACACACACACACACCTACCTCCAACTATGTCTTATACTCTGTTTTCTGTCCTGACCATGCATGAGTTCTCTTATGTCGCTAGCTAAGAAAAACATCTTCAGTTGTCCTCTAGATTTTTCTGTAAAGAGCCAGATAGTGAGCAGTTTAGTCTTTGTAAACCATGTGGATTCTGTTGTAACTACTCAACCCTGCCACTGAGCCATGAAAATATCCTTAGAATATATAAACAGATCTGTGTAGTTGTGTCCCAATAAAACTTTATTTACAAGGTCAAATAAGGAGCCAGATTTGGCCCATGAGCTATAGTTTGCTGAGCCCTACTCTAGAACTCTACTCTGATTCCTACTCCCATTTTCCTTCTTTGGTTAAGAACACATCTCTAGCAGTTCATTCTCTTTCATTTTTTTTTCAAAAGCAAGTGCATCCTTCATCTTTCCCATTCTGAGGGCTGTCTGCTTGCTTTACTCACTATGTTCTTGGCTGTGCAGAAGATACTAGCAGCATGCAATCAGAAATCAAAGTATTAAAATGTCATTTACAATAGTAATAAAAATGTGAAATAGAGAAAAATCTAAAAAAAGATATGAAAAAGACCTGTGTACCTAAAACTGTAAATCATTGCTGAGAGAAAATAAGGATCAAAATAAAATGAGATAGAATCCATATTCAAGAATTGGAAATCTCAATATTATCAAGATGGCAATTATCTAAAATTGATGTAAAATGTCAATTCAAACCCCATCAAAACCACAGTGGGGTTTACAAATTAACAAGCTGGACTCAAAATTTATACAGATATACAAAGGATATAGAATAGCCCAAACAATTTTGAAAAGGAAAAACTACTTGGTTTTGAAACTTAGAAATCAAGACAGTTTAATACTGGCATGAGGATAGGCAGAAAGATCAATTGGCTATCCACATGCAAAATGAGGAATTTAGGCCAGGCCTGGTGGACTCATCCCTGTAATCCTAGTGTTCTGGGAAGCTGAGCTGGGAGGATAGCTTGAGGTTAGTAATTTGAGACCTGACTGAGCAAGAGCAAGACCCCCCTCTCTACAAAAAAAAAAAAAAAAATAGAAAAAAAACTAGCCAGGTGTGATAGTGCATACCTGTAGTCCCAGCTACTGAGGAGGCTGAGGCAGGATTGCTTGAGCCCAGGAGTTTGAGGGTGTCATCATATTCTGGGTGACAGAGTGAGACTTTGTATTTACAAAAAAAGGAATTTATATATTTAATGGACCATATATGCAAGAAATAACTCAAAATGGATTATAGATCTAAACTAATGTGCTGAAACCATGAAACTTGTAGAAGAAAACATTTTTTTAAATGTCTGGTAACTTTGGATTTAGATAGAGTTCTTAGGTAAAATATCCAAAGCACTATCTAGAATATTGAAAATTGATAAGTTGGTAGTTGATCTTCACCTAAATGAAAATATTTGTGTTTCAAAGGACATCCAGAATGTGAATAGACAAACCATAGAGTGGGAGAAGCTTTGCAAACTGTATCTCATAAGAGCTTATATGAGAAATATATAAAGAACTCTCACAACTCAATAATTGAAAGACAAATAACCCAATTAATACTTGGACAAAGGTTCTAAACAGACATTTTTCAAAAACATGCATACAAATGGCCACTAAGTACTCTTGTTTGATCCTCAACAAACAAACCCAGTAAATGCAAATCCAAAGGACAACATATTGTGTTATACACACTAGATGACTATATTCAGAAAGAAAGTATTAGAAAGGATATGAAGAAATTGGAACTCTTCTACACTGCTAGCAGGAATGTAAACTGCTGTAGCCACTTTGGAAAATAGTCTGGCAATTCTTCAAAGTTAAAACACACACTTACCATATCACCTAGAAATCCCACTCCTAGGTATGTATGCAAAAGGATTGAAAACACGTGTCTACATAAAAATTTGTACAAATGTCCATAAGAGCCAAGAAGTGCAAAGAAACTGAAATGCCCATCAACTGATCAATGGATAGATAAAATGTGGTATATCCCTACAAGGGAATATCATCTGGGCATGAAAAGGAAAGAGTACAGAAATGTACTACAATGTGGATGTAGTACATTTTACATGAAAGATCCAGAATAGGCAAATGTATAGATGCACTGTTGCCAGTGGCTGGAGGTTGAGAGGCATTGGGGATTGACTTCTAATTAGCATAGATGGCTCCCAACTTATGATGGTTTGACATATGATTTTTAGACTTTCCAATGGTGTGAAAGAGGTTTGCACTCAAGAGAAATCATACTTTGAGGATCATACACCCACTGTTTTTCACGTTCAGTATTCACTTAATTCATCAGATATTTAACACTTTATTATAAAATAAGCTTTGTGTTAGATGATTTTGCCCAGCAGGAGGCTAATGTAAGTGTTCTGAGCATGTTTAAGGTAGGTTAGGCTAAGCTATGATGGTCAGTAGGTTAAGTATATCAAATGCATTTTCAACATGATATTTTCTACTTATGGTGAGTTTATCAAGATACAACATTTTCATAAGTTGAGGAGCATCCGTATAAGATATCTTTGCAGAATGATGAATATGTTCTAGAATTAGGTACTAGTGATAATGGCAGAACTATGTGAATATACTTGAAACATGAACTGTATACTTAATGTGAATTGTATTTTAATAAAGCTGTTAGTAAAAAAAAAAAAAAAAAAAGTTAAAACTTCCATGGCTCTGGGTTACCCTTAGCATCAAATCCAGGGTTAATTGCCTGGAACATAATAACTTCACTCCTACATAAATGTTTCATCCCTGCCATGCACCACGCCATATTTAGCCATACTAGACTAATTTATCTTCATTCTTCTGGCAGGTTGTGTATGACTACGCCTGCTATTCTCTTTCCCTGGAATGTGTCATTTGCCTTGTTACTTAGTGAACTGCTGCTTGTTTTTTCAGGAAGCAGCTGAAACTGCCCCTCTCCCTGACCTCCATTCTCCTAAGCCAAGAAGGGTTACTCATTCCCCTGGCTCTACCACAACACTCTACCAAACATACTTTTATCATTGCACTCCTTACACTGCATGACAGTTATCTATTGTTTACCTGCTTGGGTTTCTTCTAACTTGATGATGAGTTCATTGTGTTCAGGAACCATGTCAAATTTACCTCTCTCTTTCTAGCACCCAGCATAGGGCATGATACACAGGAGATTATAGTTACATATTTGTTGTTTAAAAAAGGAATTCAAGTAGATTATCAGTTATTCATGCCATGTTGTCCCTCTATCAAAGTGATATCCAATGCCTTGTGAGCTGGCAACAAGGTTTGAACACATGGAATTGTAGGTCAGGCCTATTCAGAGCATGGAGAGGTTAAACCTGGCCAGGACACTGCAGTGCAGAGTGCTGGGTGACCAGAAGGCCAACCAAGGCATGTGGCTGGAAGAGAGGATGTGAGAGTCATTGGGCTTGAAACAAGTGGCAAACAGTAGGGAAGAGAGCAATGAGTGCTTTTTCAATTCAGAGGGGCTGGCCAGCCAGGCAGCACATAGCAGTACAGAACAGGGAAGGGCAAACTATTGTGACTTAAAAGGCAAAAAAAGAAAAAAAAGATGTTAGAGTAGATGCTGAGTCAATTTCCCATAGACCTCTCCTGGGGGTTGTGACACACTGAGCTTGACTCCCCTGACACTGACACAGAAATAGTGAATTTGCCAGGCCCACAATCATCTGAGCCAATTCCTTAAAATCAATCAATCTCTTTCCCTCTCTCCCTATCCTCCCCCTCACACTTTGGCCATATATATCCTATTGGTTCTATTTCTCTAGAGAACCCTGACTAACACACCCAGCAAATGGAAAATGTTAAATACATTTCACCCAGAGAAGATGTGAAATGTATCTATTTCATAGTTTTGTCTAGGACAGTGTTAGTCAACCTTTTTTTTATCTCACAGCACACTTGAACCTATAGTTAAACTTCTGTGGCACACTTACGTTGATCAACATAAGTGCCTGTGGCTCAAAGGAGTAGGGCGCTGGCCCCACAAGCCGGAGGTGGCAGGTTCAAACTCAGCTCAGGCCAAAAAAAAAAAAAAAAAAAAAAAAAAAAAAAAAAAAAAATATATATATATATATATATATATATATATATATATATATACTTAACTGTGCTTTGAATGTCTTTCAAAAATGATTTAATGAATAATCTTTAAAATTTTTCATGTCACACCTAAGATCCTTTCATGGCACACAAATATACCAGGGCACATGGGTTGAAAGTCATTGGCCTAGGGACAACTTTCTCATGAGAAAGAAAGCTTCCATCAGTTGCCCATTCATTATCATTCACATTTTGATTCAAAACAGTTGTTTCTTTGGCTGGCAAAACCCTATCTGACAATATACATTTCTGATTAAATACAAACAGTCAGGGGCCTGTGACAGAGAGGCTGTTAGCAAGCCCCGATTTTTCTGTCACTTTAGTGGCAGAAAGACAGTTTTGTCTCTTTCTCCTGGTGTCAGACAGAAGCTGGTCTGAACCCACTCTGGCTTCAGCCCTGGTATGGTTCTGATTAACAGCTCTAATGGAAGAAGTTTTTAGAAGCAATAAAATATCAGCAAATACATGCTTAAGGCAAACATGCTCTACAGGACCCACCAGCATCTACCGACAAGGTGGCCGGGAAACACCAAATTCAGCTGTGTTGATAATTAAGGAAGGCCTAGGGAAGAAGAGAAGGCTATTCTTGTTCCAATGCGCTGGGGAAAGAGAAAGCGCAGGAAAGAAAGTCCTTTTAATGGGATCTTCACGCCTCTTCTAAAACCTAAGAAGCATTGCTTAGTTGTATGCCTATTTCGATCAGAACACAAATACGTTTGTACACCACACTTAAAACTGTGATTAATTCAAATTGCCCAATTGTTCTCTTCATCTGTATTCACAGACATGATTCCCTGCCAGTGCCAGATGTTCCTAGGAGTGGTTAACTCAAAAACTCACTTGACATCATTCCGGGGCATTCCTTTCATTGATGTTTAACAGAGGACACAAGGCCTGACTCACACCTTGGCCAGAGACTATACTGATTAAGGCAAGCTCCTATCCTCCTTCCTTGAATGGGGCCAGCCTTGTGTGCATCTACAACCTGTAATAGGAGACAGGACTCCCTTGTTTAAGACAGGGCTCCTCCCATGTTTTTGGAGAAGGGGAAGGTCTCATACTAAGAACAGAAAGGAAACTGGACTGGTAAATCAGAAGCAGAGCTGCACACACTGCATAGCTAATCTGAAAGTTGGTACCACGTCTGACAGCACTCAGTTACAAGATGTAGTGTTTCTCTTTTTTGGAGGATGCTCATTGTCTTGTGTAATAAAACAGTGCACAGCTTCTTAAATTTCAATGTGCATGCAGATTACCTGGGGATCTTGTTAAAATGCAGATTCTGATTTGCTAAGTCTGGTAGGCGCAAGATTGTGAATTACTGATAAGCCCCTGGGTGATACCTAAGCACTTGGTCCTTAGATCACACTTTGTGTACAAGTTTATAAAACATGTGGTAGGCCTTCAAATAGGTCCCAAACCTCTGGTGTTGACTGAGTCCTGTCAGCCATACAGAAATGACCAAGCCCTTCTCTCCTGCAGTTTGCAGTGTAGGAGAGAAAGAGCCCACATACACATGATGGAACAATGCCACAGGGAAGTAGAAAGATCTGGGGATGTTTGGAGGGAGAAATGGTCATTTTCAGCTATGAGGGGGAACTGCAAAAGCCTCAGAGAGGAAAAGACTTGTAAGCTGGATCATGAAGGAGAGAGATTGGACTTAATAGGCAGAAATTCAGAGAAGGCTCGCCCGGAGGATGGGTAACCAGAAGCAAAGGCATAAAGGTTGGACAATGGGAAGCATGGGCAGGAAGCATGCAGTTCCATTTGACTTGAACATGGAGTTTCTTCTAAGCAGAAAGATGAACAAATAAGATAGGTCTGGTAGTTTAGGACCAGATAAACAAAGACCTTAAAAGCATTCGGACTTCATTCCATAGGGAAGGATAAAAGTTGATTGTTTTTTAAGCTCCGAACTGCCTTAACTGGAGCTGTACTTTAGATTTTAGGCTTACAGATCAGTCTGTGGAGAGCAAAAAGGATAGGTCAGAAGGGGAGACCCTGGAGGAAGGGAAACTGTTGTTTAGTCAGCCATTTAGAAAATATTTATTGAGGTCCTATTCTACTCACACCATGGCTCTGAAAACTTGATCAGAGAACAAAGACATGCACTTCCTGTACCCTGGTGGCACTTACGGTTGGAAGAGTCCAACAAAGGAGAAATTCGGGGTGTTAGGAGAGCATGACACAGGCAGACAGACTCAAAAGTCTAGGAGGTCAGAGAAAATTTTACCGAGTCAGTGACACATTGATTCTGATCTGAAGAGAGGTGAGTTAGCTACAGGAATAAGGAAAGTGAAAAGGCACTCCAGACACAGGGGAGGGCCCCCACAGGAACTAAAGAACTTGTCAGGTCCTGAGACTGAGAAAAGTAAAACACAGCTAAAGTAGGGAGACCCAAGAAAAGAGAGACATGGCAGAAAGCTAGAACAGTTGAAAGGGGTTACATTAGCACAGGGCATTCGTAGGCTAGGCAAGGATTTTGAACTTTCAGGGCAATAAGAAGATATTAGGGGTTCTAACCACAAGACGGACTTGATGAGGCAGGACTCGGTGGCTCATGCATGCCTCTTACCTTAGCACTCTGGGAGGCTGAGGTGAGTAGATAGCTTGAGCTCACGAGTTCGAGACTAGCCTGAGCAAAAGTGAGAACCACCCCTCCCCTGTCTCTACTAAAATAGAAAAACTGAGGCAAGAGGATCTCTTGAGCCCAAGAGTTGGAGGTTGCTGTGAGCTATGATGCTACAGCACTCTACCCAGAGCAACAGCTTGAGAATGTGTCTGAAAAAAAAAGGGGGGGACTTAATGAGATCTCTGTAGTGAAACAACCCTTCTGTGTCTTTGCTCTGTGGAGGGTGGATGGGGGCAGGTAGCAAGATTCGATGCAAGGAAGTCAGTGATGGAAATGTTTTAGTCAAACAGAGGAGAGGTAATAGAGGCTTGGTCTGAGTAGAAGTGACAGTGGAGGGAGAGAGGTAGGCAGACACAGGTGAAAATAAGATAAAATGAGGAAGAACTGGAGAACATAGGGAAGAACAGAAAAAGCTAAGGAGAAGGTAAGAGTGATTTCTAAATTCTTAATTTGAGGACTGGATGGATAATGGTGTCAGCCACTGCTATAAAGAACATAGGGAGAAGGAGATCTGGAAGGGAATGAAGTAGGCAAGTTCAGTGGAAGGTCCCGTGGGACATTCCAGGGAGATAAACAGGCAGATCTATACACAACTAGAGTTCAGAAGAGAGGTTTGGGTCAGGGATAGGAATGTGGGCGTCATCGAGATAAAAATGGTGGTTGAAGCCCTGCAGGCTCATTCTAATCCCAGTGCATTCCTCCCCGCCTGCTTATCATGCCTCCCTACTGTGCCTGGCCCCCAAAGTCCTTTGGGAACAGACATTGCAATGAAAGGGCTGATACAGCAGCCCAGATTCTCCCACAACCTATGGAGGAAAAGGAGGATAGATTTTGGAGGTAAATCACAATGGGAGATTTTGAGAATTTCAGAGAAATTATGGCATCTTTAGGTTGGTATGCAGCCTGTCAAGATGATGAACAGTTCTCATTTCATGTGTAAAGTCTGATAGTTCAGTTACAAAAAGAGGATTCAAGACCTTGCAGGCAATTCGTACATCAAACAGCTTAAGAGTATTGGGTCAGCTCTCTCTGCTCTATTACCCAACATATTCTTTTTTTTTTTTTTTTTTTTTTTTTTTATTTTTAAAGACTATAAATAAGTCAACCAACGTTGATTACAAACTCATAATAACAGAAACCAAAAAACAACAAAACGGCGCAAGATATTCTTTTTAATCAGAAAC